>CM077351.1:15449507-15645151 GCA_039655645.1 Ammopiptanthus mongolicus | reverse complement strand
TATTGATAAAGAGTATAATGGGTACTCTAACCCATATATACAAATGTTAAGAATATTACCTGCAATCAATAAACAACCACAACCAGAAACTAGGAAACAAATATGCAGAAACTTGATATGCAAGAAATCAGAATTATACAAAAGCTATAAGAAGTATTAGAGGAAGAATCAACACCAAGATTTAACGTGGTTCAGCCTTCAATGTGAAGACCTACATCCACGGGCAAGAGAGCAAGATGAATCCACTATGATAATCGAAGTTACAAGATCAAGGCCTTTTCATTTGAACAACAATACACCCTTGTTACTATCACTGCCTTCAAACCAGTACCGCAAGCCTTGTTGTGTTCAAACTCTGTGTCAAAACTCTGTATCAAACTCTGTTTCAAAACTCTGTTCATCTTTCACACCCCTCGATCTCTTTTATACTCTAATTGCTCAGAATCATCTGGAAGAATGTACATGAAAAACCTCACACCTCGTCTATACAACTCGTCTATAGTCTATCGTCTATACGACTCGTCTATAGTCTATCGTCTATACGACTCGTCTATGCGACCCGTCTATGCGACCCGTCTGTACATCAGCAAGCTAAGATACAAGCTAAACAATTCTGTTGTAACTAACTTTGGCCAGAAGCAGTTACAACTAAAAACAGAAATAACTAACTCAGCTTCTATCATTGAGGCACATCTTCACAATTCTCCACCTTGACTCAATATTAGATTACTTCTTCCATGGACTATGCTCCCTTGCCAAGAAAATTACTCTTCACAGAAACCAACTAAATCCAAGCAATGCTTGAACTTAGTTTGTGAAAGAGACTTCGTAAAAGCATCAGCAGGGTTATCCTCTGTTGCAATCTTCTCAACTGAAATCTGCTTTGAATCAATTACATCCCTTATGAAATGAAGCTTGACATCAATGTGTTTTGATTTATCATGATACACTTAATGCTTGGATAGATGGATAGCACTTTGGCTATCACAAAACACTGTCACGCAGTCCTGATTTATCCCAAGTTCATCAATCAACCCCTTCATCCATATGGCTTCTTTAACACCTTCAGTAAGTGCTATGAATTCAGCTTGAGTTGTTGAAAGAGCCACTACGGATTGCAAAATTGCTCTCCAACTCACAGCTGTACCAAACAAAGTGAAAACATAACCAGAAAGGGATTTTCTAGTATCAATGTTCGCAGCAAAATCCGAGTCTACATAACCTTTGATTGGTTCACTGTTATCCTGATTCCTTTTGAATTTCAATCCAGCTGATAAAGATCCATTTAAGTATCTCAAAATCCATTTGAGAGCAGACCAATGTAATGGCCCTGGATCAGCCATGAACCTGCTCACTATATTTACAGCATATGCCAAATCTGGCCTGCTGCAAATCATCCCATACATTAGGCTGCCAACTCCACTAGCATATGGGATTGAGCTCATTCTTTTCCTTTCTTCATCCGTCTTTGGAGCATTTTGAGTAGACAACTTAAAATTCTGCCCCAAAGGAGTAGTGACCGGTCTTGATTCATGCATTCTGAACTTAGAGACAACTTTCTTTAAGTAGCCAAGCTGAGACAGAAATAATTCTCCTTGATTTCTGTTTCTGCTGATATCCATACCAAGAATTCTCTTGGCCTCTCCAAGTTCTTTCATCTCAAACTCATTTCTTAAATCAGATTTAAGCTTGTTAATCTGATACTTATCTGAACTTGCTAGAAGAATGTCATCCACATAAAGTAGGAGATAAGTGAGGACTGCACCATTTTCTTTTAGAATATACACACAACTGTCAAAATTGCATCTTTGAAAACCAAGACTTATCATGAAGTCATCAAACTTTCTATACCATTGCCTAGGACTTTGCTTTAGACCATACAAAGATTTTTTTAGAAGACAAACCTTATTATGACCTTTGGCAAAACCCTCAGGTTGCTGCATATAAATAGTTTCTTCAAGATCACCATGGAGAAATGCGGTTTTGACATCAAGTTGTTCTAATTCCAAATCATAGTGAGTGACAATGGATAGCAAGATTCGGATCGAGCAATGCTTCACCACAGGAGCAAAAATTTCATTGAAGTCTATTCCTTCTAGTTGAGAGAAGCCCTTTGCAACAAGTCTAGCTTTAAATCTTGGTTTCTCTCCACCTAGAATACCTTCCTTCTTTTTATATATCCACTTAGATCCAATAACCCTTTTGCCTTTAGGATTATCTATTAGGATCCATGTCTGATTCTTTTCAAGTGATAACATCTCTTCATTCATTGCTGTCATCCATGCTTCACTGTCTTCACTGCTGATAGCCTCTTTGTAGTTGCTTGGCTCATCTGCTTGAAGATCCTCGGCAACACTTAGAGCATAATAGATTAGATCAGCTTGACCATATCTAGTAGGAGCTCTAATTGTTCTCCTTTCTCTGTCTCTAACCAAATTGTAATTGGCTAATTCTGGTTCTGCTGTAACCATTTCTGATCCAGCTTCTGCCTCTGTAGTGTCTTGAGGATTGCTGTCTTGCTGCTCAGTAGACTCCACCTCAACTTGAACACTCTCAGTGTTGCTACCTGAAGCACTGGCTTGCTGCTGATTCTTATCAATCATAGCCATTCTGCTTTCATCAAATACAACATCTCTTGAGATAATACACTTAGGCTCACCAAAATCAATCCTCCACAACTTGTAACCTTTTACCCCTGCAGGGTATCCTATGAATGCACATTGAATAGCCCTTGGTCCCAATTTGTCTTGCTTAGTGTGAGCAAACGCCAAGGAACCAAAAACCTTTAGATTTGAGTAGTCGGCCGGCTTTCCATACCATAGTTCCATTGGTGTTTTAAATCCAATTGTTGAAGAAGGACACCTATTAATCAAGTACACTGCTGTCACAGCAGCCTCACCCCAAAAAGACTTAGGAAGACCAGCACTCAATAGCATGCATCTTACCCTTTCTAGTATTGTTCTATTCATCCTTTCAGCAATTCCATTCTGTTGAGGAGTGCCTGCAACCGTTTTATGCCTTTGAATACCTAAATCCCTGCAAAACTTATTGAATTGCTCTGAAAGATATTCCAGGCCATTGTCAGTTCTCAAGAATTTCAATTTTGTTTCCTTTTGTGTTCCAATTTGTGTGTGCCATTCCTTAAATTTCAGAAAGGTATCACTTTTATTCTTAATTACAAAAATCCATACTTTCCTAGAATAGTCATCAATGATAGTTAGGAAATATGAGCCACCAGCATGAGTCATGGTCCTGGAAGGACCCCACAAATCAGAATGAGCATATTCAAAAGGCCTAGAGGTAGTATGCATTCCCACCCCAAAACTGATTCTCTTAGATTTTCCTAGAATACAATGATCACAAAAATCAAGCTTATCAATTTTGTCACCATTTAGCAAATTCTGTTTTGATAACTCAATTAAACCCCTTTCACTTACATGACCTAACCTCATATGCCACAATCTAGATGATGCATGAATGCTGGAACTCGCAACAGCAGCTTGTGCTATTATTATGGAACCATCTAAAATATACAACCCATTCCTCTTTATACCTTTAGCAATGACAGTATCATTAATAGTTATTTTCATGATACCATGCTCTATGTATGTGAAATATCCTAGGCTATCAAACATACCAATGGAAATTAAATTTCTTTTTAATTCGGGTACATACCTTACATCTTCCAGCAAGGTTTCCTTGCCATTGAACATTTTGAATCTGATAGATCCTTTGCCTTGAACTTTACAGGGTTTATTATTGCCTAGAAAAACAGCTCCACCTTCACTTAGGTCTATAGATTCAAAATAATCCTTCCTAGGACACATGTGGAAAGTACATCCCGAGTCCATCACCCAATCTTTTTCAATCTCTGAGATTGAAACAACCAGGGCCTCAGCTGATTCATAACAAGCATCAACTAATGCAGCATTACCAGAATCTTGAAATTGCTTTGAATTCTTGCCCCCTTTTTCTGGACAATCTTTCTTGAAATGTCCTTGCTTATGGCAGAGGAAGCATTTAAACTTCCCTTGAGTTTTCTTCTTCGATTTGGATCTGTGCTTGTCTCCATGCGATCCCCTTTTTTCAGTTCTGCCTCTGATAATATTCAAGCTCTCAGCATTATTGTCAATCTTGATTCCTTGTTTTTTATGACTTTCTTTGGTGCGGATAGAAGTTTGCACTTCCTCAAGAGAGATGGATTGCTGCTCTCTTCCAAACAGTATGGCATCCTTGAAATGTTCATAAGAGCCAGGCAAGGCACTTAAAAGGATTAAAGCCTTGTCTTCATCCTCTAATTTCACCTCTAAATTTTCTAAATCATCTAGAATCTTGTTGAAATCAGCAATCTGATCCATAACAGATTTTTCTCCATTCATTTTGAAAGAGAACAATTGCTGTTTCAAGAAGAGTCTATTGGTAACCGATTTAGTCATATAGAGGGATTCAAGTTTGAGCCATAGAGCCGCAGCAGTAGGTTCCCTTGCAACTTCCCTTAGAGCTTTGTCTCCAAGACACAAGATGATTGTGCTCTTTGCCTTCTCGATGAGATCTTGCTTTTCTTGATCAGGCATCGTGGCAGGGAGAGCGGATTCACCTTTCAAAGCATTCACCAAGCCTTGTTGAACCAGTACTGCGCGCATCTTTATCCTCCAAAGACCAAAATCATTTGCTCCATTAAACTTTTCAATGTCGAATTTGGTAGTTCCCATGATTGCCGTTTGCCTTTCCCACAGACGGCGCCAATTGTTAAGAATATTACCTGCAATCAATAAACAACCACAACCAGAAACTAGGAAACAAATATGAAGAAACTTGATATGCAAGAAATCAGAATTATACAAAAGCTATAAGAAGTATTAGAGGAAGAATCAACACCAAGATTTAACGTGGTTCAGCCTTCAATGTGAAGACCTACATCCACGGGCAAGAGAGCAAGATGAATCCACTATGATAATCGAAGTTACAAGATCAAGGCCTTTTCATTTGAACAACAATACACCCTTGTTACTATCACTGCCTTCAAACCAGTACCGCAAGCCTTGTTGTGTTCAAACTCTGTGTCAAAACTCTGTATCAAACTCTGTTTCAAAACTCTGTTCATCTTTCACACCCCTCGATCTCTTTCATACTCTAATTGCTCAGAATCATCTAGAAGAATGTACATGAAAAACCTCACACCTCGTCTATACAACTCGTCTATACGACTCGTCTATAGTCTATCGTCTATACGACTCGTCTATGCGACCCGTCTATGCGACCCGTCTGTACATCAGCAAGCTAAGATACAAGCTAAACAATTCTGTTGTAACTAACTTTGGCCAGAAGCAGTTACAACTAAAAACAGAAATAACTAACTCAGCTTCTATCATTGAGGCACATCTTCACAACAAAAAAAGGGGAAAAAGCTAAAAGTAAAACAAAAACTAGATCCATTCAAAAGAAACTAGTTTTATTTTTACACTAGCCAAGACCCCAAGAAGAGTTCCAAACAAATCAGTCCTTGCAACCAAAAAACCGCTACCTAAAACCAAGGACAGCAAAAGCCTACATATGGCACCACAAATCGGCCCTTTCTATTTCTCTCTCAAAATAGAAAACATAAATCTTGACTAACCTCTCTAGTGCATTTTTTTTTTAGGAGATAATATTGTAATTTTTCAAAAATAGAGTAAAGAGCAATATAATTATGCATCTCTTGGACAAGAAAAGTGTAATTTACTTTAATAATTAATTAATCAAGTGACATTAGGTTTAACAAGTTATCTTGAATATTTCTGCTGGATAAATAATGTCTTTAATATTGAATTTTTTTATTGTGTATTGATTTATTTTGCCACACTTTGTTGGCTAGGACTTTTTTTTTAGGACTTTGTTGTTGCCATTATTATCTGTCACAAAAATATTTTGGTGATATATATATATATATATATATATATATATATATATATATATATATATGTAACGGCTATTATATTTTGGTGATATAGTTATAAATTTATAATAATTTGCACTACGAATTGAAATTCATTATGTTAAATATGATTTTGAATATCAAACACTCGATATCTGTTGTCTAGCAGTGAGACATCCAAGCCATGAAACAAGAGTCCAAGACCCCATTAATTCCCGAAGCCACGACAACGAGACAACCCTCGCTGTTTGCTGTAATATCTTTCAAAAATAATGGTTGAATTATGTGGTGAAGAGGTAAGCATTCATGACCAGGGAACCCTTAGAAGCCAAGTCATCGAGCTGGCCAACACACACACCAGAGAGATTCGATCTAGGCACTATTGTAGACATGCATCAAAGTACTGACATGGGACAATGATCAGGACCGGAGCGAGTTTGGACTTAATAACCTTTGAATATGACACTCAATAATTAAGTAATGTATATATCTTTATATATCATTTAAAATAATATTCCCTCTTAAATGTCAATCTCATTAACCAACTCATAAGATAAATAAAGTCTTATAAACTTTTTGCTATACATAAAACGTCTTAATTAAATACTATATGTACTACTTTCTATAAATAAGTAACCAAAAATAAAATAATTTATTTCTCAAATAAACTAAAAAGCTACAAATTAATCTAACATAAAACTAATTAAAATAATGTACTAACAAAATAATAATTTATTTCTCAAATAAACTAAAAAGCTACATAATCAGTCTAATATAAACATAATAAATGTTAAACAATTTTTTTTATAGATAAATGTTAGTATTAATATTAGTATTTGTTACTCCACTCCTTAAATCCCCCACCAAAACATCAAATCAACCTTATAACCCCAAATTAAGTAAACATTATAAGTCTGCCTAAATAAACATAAGTTTGCAGTAAATTGATGACAGTTATGTTATTTGAACAACCAAATTGGGATAACTTTCGACAAAGGTTAATGACGTTTAAAATTATGGTTAATGCATTTCAGTAGATGATTAATGAGTTATCCATCCCGATAAACTCATTAACTAAGTTTAACACATCATTAATCACTATTTTGAAAGTCATTAACCGTTGTCATTGAGATGAGTAACTCATTAATCATCCACTGAGCTACATTAATCACAATTTTGAACGTCATTAACGGTTATCACCGAGATGGATAACTCATTAATTATCCACTAAGATGCATTAATCATCCACTAAGCTGCATTAACCAAACTTTTGTAACTGTTAACCAAGTTCAACACACCATTAACCATAATTTTAAATGTCACTGAGTGTCGTTTAAAAGGTGTCCCAAAGTTGTCCCACTTTGATTATACAAATATCATATTTCTGAAGTTTTAATGCCTCAAAAGTCATGAGCAATAAATTACATTAGTCAAGTGAAGTCAATATCATTATATAAAGCATATGAATTTATATAATTATTTGCATCATTGTCTTTGTCATTAGATTCTTCATAATTTTCTCATCATTATATTTTCTATGCTTATGAATAAAATTTCTATACTTAAAATTATTAAGCACTACAAAAAATTTAAAAAAAAAAATAACATGAAAAGTTACCATCGCTAAATATGGTTCTATTATTTTTTTTTTTTTTTTACTTCAGTAGGTAAAATCTTTCCAAACTCATTACTCGATTCCCGATGGATTGATATCTTACTGGTCGAAATGTTTTTCAACCTTACCAAATCCAATAACACAACGTAGCGTTGAGTTATGTTAATGCTTGTGTGAGGTATGCCGGACAAGGTGTGATTGTGCCAATATGATTTTCCAGGGAAAATCACTTATTTCTAGCTAGCACACTTGCTTTAATATAATTTCAGTAGCGAAAAGTCAGTGGTGGAATTCACGACAGTACGACCGATGAATTCTGCAGAAACTAGTGTAGCAGCATTGATTACGCTCAACAAAGTGAGTGAGTCACCAAGAAAGTGTCTTGCATGTGGTGTGAATGGAATCATTTTCTTTGAAAGGTAACCCAACAACGTGGAAGCTAATTGAACAAGAAAGTGACATGACATTCATGTATGTACGGTTGTACTCACCATTTTTCTTCGCCACATAAATCACGATATGGAATTCCAAGCCAATACTTTCTCCCTTCCCTTGTGTCTTTCACGTATCGTTATTACAAGACACTAGGTCTGAACAATGATAGGTTTCGATCGGTTTCGGGCTCAAAAAGCACAATCCGAAAATAAACGATCAATGTATATCATGACCCATTTCCGTCCAATGAGGAGGTCGGTTTAGTTGGGTGGCGGTTGAGCGGGTGTTCGGATGAATTGATACGGTTACGAGCCAACATTGGACTGGATTAGATTTTTGGCCATAATAAAATTTTCGAGCCTTTTTTAATTTCTTATCAACCCCCCCCCCCCCCCCGTTTCTAAAAGCTAAAAATTAAAACAAGGGTTGACCTTAATTCATGCATTGGGCTGCTATTTAAAAATGTAGTTGCAACATGCCCATTTAATTACACTAGCCGTTTAGAAATACTCGTCCAATGACATTGTTTTCACAACAATTAATCTATAGATCTGGCATATGAAATATGGTTTAATCTCTTGTTTATCCTTAAATTGTACTTTTGTTGATCTTTGCCTTTGGATTTGTTTTTTTTTATCTTCAGAGAGTGCATTTAGTACGGGGAAGAGTCTTAGACACCTACAGAAGCTCCTTAAACCTAGAAATGGCTGAAGGATTGATCTGTGCTCAAAACTGGTAGAGGCCTTCTATCTACTAATTGAAAGACCTCAATCTAAATGAAGAGTTTGAAGTATCGGAGACTGTAGTAAAATGAAGCAATTTATAATTTTTTATAGTGACAATCCTTAGTATGGTGGAGCATCAACAGGTGTTGGATTTGCTGGAGGTTGTCCATCATATTGGCTGTGACTGAGGACATCAGCTGAGGTTGTCACTTGAATATAACTTGCTCAATTTTAGTTTGTTTGTTCTATTTAATCTTTGCACTAACTGATTTTTTTGTATCATTGCAATTGTAACACTTTTTGCTTTTTTGGAGTCATTTGTGAGAAATGACTCAATCTCTGGCAGTGTGACTGTGTGCATTAGAATTGAAGGTCTGTGATAGTGCATGTGACATAATCTCTGGCAGTGTGGCTCATTTTCAGGTATCTATTCTAATTATGTGCAGTATTTTCCTCTCAATTTAGTAGCTTTTGATAATGTCCCAGCCATAGTTACTGTTATTGTGGTCTCTATAGCATTATTTCCACATATTGTCTCTTATTACTCTTTTGGATAACATTGCAGTACCCTTTTGTATGCTCAACAGCCTTTTCCAGCACTTCAACAGCAGCAAGCCTTGCTGATTTAGCACTCCAACATGGCATGACTTCCAGTGCAAGTGCTGAGCTTCACTTGTTGCAAGGAAAAGACAGCCAATGTTGGAGCAATGTTGCCCTCCCATTGGGTAATGTTATTTCCTTGTTGATTTAGCTAGATACATCAAACATTACAGAATAGGAAAAATTGTTAATTTGCTGTTTTTGCACTGGATTGCTCTGAATTGTTAATTTCCTTCTCAATTGCATTTGTTTATGTTTCAGTAAATGATTAAGTGGAAATTGCATTTGTTTATTGCTCTATTATTGCTATCAAGTTTTTTTATGAGGTTTCCTTGACATTTTTTTGCAGTGCCATCATGGTGAGATTGAGAGATAATGCTATTGAGAACACTCGATCAGTGGCCTGTGAATTGTCCATTTTCTCACTCTATGTCCAAACTCTAAAGCAAAGGTCTATCAAACAAGGGCTGCCAAATAAAATGCACACAGTATACAAGTTAAAACATATTAGAAGTTTTCAAGATCATTGGCAACTTGCTCTATTAGAATAAGGCATACAAATTAAATTACTATCTTAATAAAAACACAGTACCTCAAGATCCTTAGCTGCTTACTCTATGTCCAAACTCCAAAGGTATATCAAACAGGTGCCGTCAAATAAAATACCCACAGTATACAAGTTAAAACATATTGGAATTTTTCAAATCAATAATGAAAATATTAAAAGAAGTGCAAGATCAACATATTAGAATTTTTTAAATCAATAATGAAAATATTAAAAGTAGTGCAAGATAGTGATATACATTGAAGCACTTTGAAGCAGAAATAGTGACTTTCTAAAACAAGTGCAAGATAATGAAAATATTTTCAGCACTGATGGACTAACAACAAATACACTTGAAGCAGAAAAAACTAACTATAGTAGATATAAAGAGCAAGTCGGAGGTAACATGCATTTCCAAAGCCCTAAAACCCTAAAATATTTTCAGCCTTATGCTTAAAGTGTATTTAAGAAACCACATGAAAAATTAATTTAAAAATGCATAAAGAAGAAAGAATATCTGCAAAAAGTGTTACAAAAGAATCAAGGTTCAAGTGAATACAATATTTTTACCTATATAAATCAAGATCAAAATCAACCAGAAAATCTCAGCGAATCCAATATTTTTTACCTAAATAAATCAAACAAAATGAAAATGTTAGTCAAATAAGAAGTAACAGGCATCTCGAAAACCCTAAACCAAAAAAAAGGCACAAAACCTAACCTTTAAATTTCAACCATTGCCGCTCCAAGACCCTTCTTTGCCACGACTCCTAAACGTTGCAATGTTCGGAATCATCGTCGAAAGCCTCAGAATCACCATCTCCGTCACAAAGCACTCCAAGACCCTTCTCTGGCATGCCGGTGAAGAACAACAGGAAGAAGCAGAACATGAGAAGGAGGAGAGATTGAGAGTGTCAGAGAGAAATTGAGATTTGAAAGAGTCAGATAAAGATTGAGAAAGAGAGATTGAGAGTCTGAGTCTCAGAGGAGCAACGCTAAGGTTTTTTCACGAAGAGAGAAATGAAAGTGAGAAATGAAGAAGTGGCAAGTGAAGTGAATATCGAAGAATGAAATTGGATTAGTTAGACCAAGTCCAAAACAATGTCGCCTAACGGTAGGTTCTGGAACCCTTTCTCGCATAATCGGTCTAGACGGTTACTGACGAAAATTTAAAACCAACCCGCACCCGACCCCGACCAAACGCATACACCCATCTTATGCACCCATTGACCCGATGGACCCCCCGAACCCACCCGTTCGTTTGTTTTTGTTGTCGGGTAGCTTGGGTTCGGATCGGGTCGATCATTTTGTCCAGCCCTAGTTATTAGGTGTCTCCTATAATACCTTCAACAACTTTGGGATAAAAATTTTAATGCCCAATCAGAATGTGTGACCTCAATTAAATGAGTCAACGAATTTCATACAGGACTAAGTTCTCACCATGTGATTGAGTCACCTAGATCAGGTAAAATATACTCTGGGGTACTAGAGAATTCACCTTATTGTGACATATTTTGTATTACATATTTACTTTCGTTTTTTACTCTGTTTATTAAGGTAGTTGTATAACAAAATAAAATTATTCGATAACACTTATCATAAATAAAATTATAGTATTCAATTGAATTATCTTTTATTAAAATAAGGCTTAATGAACTTTTTGGTCTATACAATTATTGTGATTTTTAGCTTTAGTCCCTATCTTTATTTTTCTTTACATTGTGTATTTTTAACTTTTTCAGTTTTGCAATTCGTCCCTACTGTCAAAATCCTCAATTAATTGCTGATGTGGCTAGCGGATCGTCCCATCAGAACTGCCACATGACATTGAATATAATTTATAATGCCACGTTTCAATTTCATAATTTTTTATTTTTAACGATTAATTTTTATTATTAAAATAATTATGGTGAGGGACTAAAAACACACTACCTTTGTATTTTAGGGACTAAAAACGAATAAATTTTTTATAGGGACCAAAATCAAAATTTATCAATTTTATAGGGATAAAAAACATATTTAAAATAAATAAAAATTAAAAAAAAAACACTTTTCTTAATAAACCAAACCTTTCCACACCATATCTCCTTCCCTTCTACCTCCCCGCTGAGTCCCCCTCGTCGATACAAGTAGGCATTGAATCGCAGCGAGGTCTTATTTTCAAATAAACCCAATCTGTTGAAGTTACTAGGCCATCTCGTATGCAGTTGTTTTTCGTGAAAACTCATTGGAGGAATGCCAATTCTATAATTATGAACATGTGGACCAAATGCCCCTGGGATCTCTTTACGGTGTAATATAGGATCGTTAGAAGCATCAGGGAATCGACTATTAATAAATGCAGCAAGTGGTGCTGACACTGAACCTCTTCATTTGTAAAAGGATCCCCATATACAAGAAAGTAATTTGGATTATGCATGGAAGGATGGAAGTTGAACATAGTGTTTCATGATCACTCGAATAAGCATAAGGAGCATGAGGATAATTGAAATAAGGGTGACCTGCCACATGTTTATTAGGGCCAAAGAATTGCCTTGAAGTACTGTTCAACCCTTGAAGTATTGTTGAACCGAAACTCTCAGCTGATGGCTTTCTCTGAAACCCTCCATCCCACCTCTCCCCCCATTTGGCTGATTATACATTTTTGAAGAGAATTTGGACCTTTTTCCATGACTTATGTTCTCTTTCTATTGATTTACTCTCTTCACCTTTGTTTCCATCAAACAATGATTTCTCTTTCACCTTAAAATCCACAAAAAAAAAAAAAACATGGTCATCTGTGAAAACATTTCACCCAACCACATCCCTGGTGAGGGACTAAAAACACACTAATTTTTTTAAATGTAGGGACTAAAAATGAATAAATGTTTTATAGGGACCAAATCAAATTTTATCAAATTTATAGGGATTAAAAATGTATTTAACCCTTTTTTTAATGTTATAATTATTTTAGTAAGAAAATTTAATTATTAAGTTTTTTTTATGAAATTGCCATGTGGCATTAAAAATTATATTTATTGCCATGTGACAGTGCTGATGTGTCAATCCATTAGCCACATCAACACTTAATAGAAGATTTTGACGGCAGGGACGAATTCCAAAACTGAAAAAGCTAAAAATACACAATGCAAAGAAAAATAAATATAGGGACTAAAACCAAAAGTCGCTCTATTTGCAGAGACCAAAAATTTATTTATGCCTTAAAAAAATTAAAATATTTTTATTATTCTATTAATTTTCTTTTATTTATTAAAATTAAGGATAAAGTTAAAATATAAGTAATATTTTATTGATTTTCTAAAAATAACTGAAAATAAAAAAACATTAAAGAGACAAATAAAAACACATTGAAGTACACTTTTGCAAGTTTGAATCAAGTTTAATTATTGTTTTTAGAAAAAGTTATATGGAATTTTAATTTTAAAGTTATAAAAGTTACCAATGCCTCCAAATTACTAACATGTAATGAGCATAGGGATGCTGAAAACTTTCTCAAATAATTTTTGATCATTTTGGTAGCCATCTAATGCATTAAAGAAGGGGATTGAGTACTTGTAAGTTACCAAAATGCTTAAGTAAATAAGGTTATAAAAAGGTAAAGAGTGAGGAAAAGATGCAGATATATTGTATCAATAAGGTTCAGCACAGTTGGTAGATAATTGTGCTTTTTATAAATATTGTCAGTGGTTCGATTTCTTCCGTATATGGAAAGGACATTATTGGGAAAGACAAAACTCACTTTGATGATATTTACGTCTCGAAAAAGGTTATTCTTCGATTATCGGTAGAAGGAATACCGGTGCACCCAAAAGAAAATATATTCTATTGTACCTAAATCTAGGACTGTTAATTTTTACTGGACCTGAAATTTAGAAACACATTCTTTAATTAGCTTCACAAAAGGAACACAATGAAATGAAATGAAATTGTAAAGGATGCTATATTTTTGGGGTAAAGATCCTCTTTATTTCTCATGAGAAATGAAGATGTCCATTATTATAATTTTAGAAAAATAAATGAAATGAAGATGATACACATATAACGAAAAGTATCATTTATTTTCTCAAAAACATTGTAATGGACTTCTTCATTTTTCATGAAAAATGAAGAAAATCTTTTCTCTCGTATTCAAAAATGGGATAGGGGGATTACATTTCATTGCATACCCTTCTATTTCGTCATTTTCTGCCCCCTCCCTCCACCAAAAAATTGGGAGTAAGAATGGAATGAGATGAAACAACTTGTGAAATTAAAAATTGTCTTTATTCTCAGGTTTGATGTGTTTGAAATAAGGACAATATGAAAAAAAAAAAAAACTTAAATTTATAATTCCTATCATTCAATCACTTCCACTAGAATTTCACACAAATAGAATAAAAACATTCCGCATTCCATTATCAAATATCCACACAATGATATAGTAATTTTATTCTATTCCATTGTTTTCCTTTCTATTCTATTATATATCTTCTATTCCACTCATCATAGAATAACCAAGCAAAACCTTTGACATGATTCGACACTGGGCAGGTTCAAATTAGAATGGTCCGGTTCATTTAACATAATTCGGCTCACCGGCCCATTTGAATATTATAATATTTTGTTCTGAGCTAGTTTGTTTTGTCCCACTATAATTTTGGGCTAGACTAATGTGACTGAATAAAAGCTAAGACCAAAACATAAAGAACAAAAGCTAGTCCCTTTGAATTAATTTAGCCCATTTGACTTTTCTATCTAAAATGTCTTAAATTTTGTTGGATATGACACTTTCATGGAAAAGTTTCAAAGTAATAAGAAACCCCTGCTTCATCAAAAACAAAAAAACGAGAAAGAAAGAAAAAGAAACCCCTCCTGGAAATATGAAGGAAGTATTTAAATGTTGTTTTCAATCTATTTAACACGTGGAAAAAAAGAAGGAAACTAAGGTAATCTAAATGTGTAACCACATGGACTTCCAACTTTGATATGAAATTAACAGGATAGACTCCATTGCCTTATTTAGGAGGCTCAACCAAACCCTACATTTTAATCTCAATTGGCCCAAACATTAAGCTCTAGGCAGACTTTATTTTTAATAAAAAAATTGTTCCAAACTACTAATTCAGAGAAATCTTTAATTTTATTTATTTCTGTTTGATTTTCTTAAATGTATTTTCATCCCTAAAAAGCACCTTCAATTGTAGCTGAGGTGAGGTCATAGCAAGTAATGTGTGGTGCGCGGCGGCTTTGTCTTCAATCCTCATTGCTAAAGGGGGAGGATGCAACATCCATCAATTCTAACCGTTAATATAATATTAAAATAGATCAACGATTTAGATTAAAAGGGCAAAAAGGAAAAAACATAAAACGAAAAAAAAAAAATCAACTTCCTCTTTCACTTTCTCTTTCCTCTCTCTTTCTGTAGCATCGTTTACCTTCCTCTTTTGCTTCCAAGAGATAAGAGAGATGCGTCTTTAGGATCTTAGGGGTTGGAAAAATTGCGTACCAGCCATGAAAGCATTCATCGGAGCAGGGTAAAGTGAAGAAGGGTCAAATGGGTTCCCGGTGGTTGTGATGGTGGTTTCAGCGGTTATGAGACCAAGTTGTTGAGCTTCACCTCCTCCACTAGAGGAACCCTCAACAGCTGCACTAGTGTAAGAACCTTCGGGGCCTTGATCATAGAGAATTCCCTTGAAAACATGCCCACAAATTCATAAATTTTGACAATCTTAATACGAAAAGGAATTTGCAAATTTTAATTTGTAATTTGTAATTTGTAATTTTTAAAATGACGAGAGTTTCAAATATGTAAAATTTGTTGCAATTGAAATCAAATCATCCAAGGAAAACCAACAAACAAGAAAAAGAAGAATCTACAATCAAATTGAAAAAAAAAAGTATGTACGGTGAATAGAATATTGAACAATAAAACATGTTGCAACGCAATGCTTTTCTAAAAAAGCTTTGTCCTCACAGCATGTTTGAACTGAGATCGTCGGATGTTTTGACGGCGCTTCCTGTACACCACTGCTCCCAACACACCAGCACCAACAGTAGCGCCGGAGCGGGCGAATTGTGGGTTAATCGACGGAGGCGGTGATGTTGAGGGCGAGTGAGAGAAGAAAGAGAAGAAGGAAGGCAACGGGTGCCGCTGGTTCTGTTGAATCTACCGTCGCCGCCATCTACCGCCATGAAGAGTAGCGGTCGATTGTCAGTTCATTGTCTTCTGTACGCCCTCTGTTCATTGTCTTCCATTACCCTCAGTTTGAAAGCGTTCACTCAACTGTCGCCGCCGTCCACCACTGTGAAGGGCGCATAATTTCTGATTTCATGAGAAAAAAGGCAGAGAGAAATTTCATCAATCTTTTTTTGTTTTGATTTTTTTATTTTTTTTATTTACCATAATACCCATTAACCATGGAGTATCAAAACTCAACCTCAACAATGGAGGTTAAAGAATTGCCCGTGCGCGGCCCCTTTATGGTGCACTCCATGCCTTTGGGGTGCAATGGTGCACCTTATAATTAAACTATCTACACCGTCAAGCTATCAAGTTACATATTTTTACAATACAATGGTGTAAACATTATCAACAAAAATTTTTGTTTACCAAAGTCTGCAACTCTGAACCACTGCTTTCTAAAGGGAAAATATTATTATTTATTAATATTAAATATCTTTTATTATTTTATTAATATTAAAATATTTTTTATTGTTTCAAGAAATCACTCTCCAATCTCCATCATTTTCCTCCCCGTGCGTGGTGGAGGAGCTTCGTCGCAAGTACCAGCCATTGATTAATGAAACATCAACCCTCGCACACCACCAGCCTCCATCCATACTACTAAGACCACCACATGCGCCTGTCATTCAGCCACCTATCAGCCACTGCAATGCCGAAAGCATGCCCACACTCAAGCGGAATTTGCAGCACCACCATCTTCTGTTCCGCCTAGGTTGAACTCTGCCCATCGTGAGCCCGTTATCGTTGTAGCCAGGTTACTCGCCCCTGTCGTCGTTCCGTCCATCGTGACCAGGCCACCACGGCGTCGCATCCAACCTCCACGTGCTCAGCCATTCCAGTCTGCCCATCGTTCTGCCAACAGACGCCTCTCCAGATCATGTCTTCTACCCCGGCCAAGCCAGCCACCACATCACACACTTTGGACTAGTCGAGCCGCCAATTCACTTCACAACCACCATGCCACAGCATCACCAGTCTCTCTATCCGTCGTGGCTCCATCGGTTGAGAAATTATGGATGGGAGGATCAATAGAGTGAGACAACAAAATAGAGAGAGAGGGGAGAGAGAACATGGACAGAGAATTAATTTTTTTAATAGTTATAAATAATAAATAATAATAATAATAATAATAAATAAATATAAGTAATGTTCATGTGCAAGTAAGTGTAGTGTCATAATAACATGATCATTCAATGGTCCAGATTACTTATCTTTAAGGTGCATGAGTGCACCACTTTTAGCAAGGTGCACCATAAAATACACCATGGTGCAATACTTACTCGCCATTTTTCTTAATAATATAAAGAAAAATGTCATAGAACCCGGCCCGTGATAACCCGTTAGTTTATCTAGTTTTTACTAATTAATTAGGGGATTTGATAGGAATTTTGAAGTTTATTCTCAACTATATCCATGATTGTCTTTGTTTGTTTTTAAGTCGTGTCTTGAGTCTTTTTAGCTTGCTTTAGTATTTTTTTCTATACTTTTGAGTCAATTATGCATAATTGGGTGCTCATGCTTTCAGGTACCTGATTATAGTCCAAAAGTGAAGCTTTGGAAGCAAGGGAGTGAAGAAGAAGACAGAAGACAAAAGACGGATCCATTTTCGAAGAAGCCATTTGCCTTGCGAATGGACTCTCGCCTCGCGAATGGGCGCTATTAGATTAGGATTTAAATTGTTAATTTTCGCCTCGCGAAAGGCTTCTAGACTCGCGAATTAGCATGTATACGATGTATATAAATCAGTTTGTAAACATTATTAGGGTATCTTCTTTATACCTTAAGTTGCGATTAGCTCAGGATTATTATGAATTTTGATTTTGATCAACTTTTGTTGTGGATCTTGGAGGTAATTCAATCGATTTGGTTTTTGTTTCAATGATGAGGAGCTAAATTCCCTATTCTAGGGTGAAAATATAGCCACTTATGAAGGTTTGGTTATGTTATGGCTAAATCCTAGCTTCTTATCATTGCGTTTATGTTTTTCTCATGACCTTAATGCTTTCAATTGTTAGCTCGAGAAATAATTGAATGATAGGCCAATTATAATGAGACCGTGAGGAGATTTATGTGTCAAGAGCTTTGGGGAAAAACCATAGGGTAATTTGAGACCGTGAAAAGATAAGAACCCTGTGCAACTCCTATAGAGAATCATTAAACTTAATAAATTGATTGGTTAATAATCATCATAGAAATATATATAGTTGGTTAGGAATCAAAGGGTAAATTTTAGTGTGCTCTAACCCAGACATTAAAATAAATTATTGTTATTGTTAGAAAATAGGATGGATTGCCATAACTGCGCCAAACTGGAGTTCGTATGTGAAAATGGATTTTTGTCTATGAGAATCCAGATTCATAGATAGGTGAAATCGGAGCCCTAAAGTTTTCTCAATTTGAAGTACACTCTTATCTTTAATCTTACGATTTATTTCTTGACTTTCTATCTCTTAATTCATTTTTTTTAATTATTTAGTATTTCAATTTTCTTTGATAACTCAATTGGGCGTTTGACTATTTATCAATATTGAGAAGGGGTAATTGGCATACCAATCCTTGTGTTCAATCTCAAAACTACCTAGTTCTATATTACTTGCAACGCTTTAATGCACTTGCTAAATTCGCATCAGCCCGAACGTTGTCTAAATGCAAACAAATGTAGGATTTACAGTAGGGGCCTTAATTTGTTGGGCGAGACCTCGCCATGAACAAGTTAATTGCTTTATCCGTGCTTACTGCTTAGCTGGGCAAAAAGGCTTTGGGCGCCATAACATCATCCAATTAATTACCGCAACATTACCCAAAAGTTATCCTTATCTTCTTTTAGTGGGAGATTAGTATAACTTCAATATTTTTTTTTTTGGGGAAATGTGTATAATGATAATATAAATATTATGGAAGGTTGGTGTAATTTGAAACAAGAAGGATATTCGATCTAACTAAACCAAATCTCAGAAGAAGTCAATCTAATTTTCCAATAATCATCCATAAATAAAGTTCGATTTTTCTATCTTTTCCACTTGGTGCAAAGGATAAGTCCTATTAAATAGCCTCCCATAAAACCTAATTCTTTGAAAAATCAGCTAATTAAGCAGTTTTCTTATAAATAATTAAGAATTCTATTAAACTTTCTCTCATCTTTATTTATTCTCTCACTTGCCACTAATTTCTCTCTCCTCAAATTAAGCATCTCTCTCTCGCTCTTACCAGGTTTAGCCTGAGAACATTCCATTTAATTTTTAGCTTTTTGGGAGATTATTCTATAGTATTATTCATACTTTGTATATGTAATGAAAAATTGAAGAAAAATGTGAATTTTTAGCTTCATATAACACTGGAGTTAGAAAAGAAATATACCTAAAGTGAGATAAATATACTTAATTTGAGGGGAGAGAGAAATTAGTGAGAGTGAGAGAAGAAATAAAGAGTAGAGAATAAAGTTTAGGCTTAATTGCACTTTTGGTCCCCCAGGTATGATGATTGTGCAATTTTAGTCCCCCAGGTTTTAATTGAGCCAATTGGGTCCCTTCGGTATCACGATTGTTCAATTTTGGTCCCCCAAATATCACAATAGTGCATTTTTTAACGTTAGTAACCTACGTAGGACACGTGAGACTGATTTGATACTTAGTGAAGTCAACTTGATAGTTTTACGGGACATTCTTATAAGATATCATTGACATCTCATACAATTTAATGGTCAAATGCATATCATTAAGTATCACATAATAATGACACGTAAGCTGCCAAACTAGCCTCATTAAGTGCCAAATCAGTCGCATATGTGCTTCGTAGGCTATTGATGTTAAAAGTTGCACAATCATGATACTTTGAGAACCAAAATTGCATAATCATGATACTTGGGGGACTAAAATTGCACAATCATGATACGTGGGGGACTAAAATTGCACAATCATGATACGTGGGGGACCCAATTGATACGTGGGGGACCCAATTAGCGCAATTGAAATTTGGGGGACCAAAATTGCACAATCGTGATACTTGGAGGGCCCAATTGGCGCAATTAAAACCCGAGGGACGAAAATTGCACAATCGTGATACCTGAGGGACCAAAAGTGCAATTAAGCCTAAAGTTTAATATGAGTCTTAATTATCTATGAGAAAACTGTTTAATTAGCTTATTTTTTAAAGGATTGACTGAGGGCGCGTTAGGACGCGTTTGGGTAAACAATTTAATTATGCACTTATACAATAAGTTTTTTTTTTCAAATAAGCTAAAAACAGCTTATTTTCATAAGCTTCTCTGACAAACTTATTGAAATAAGCTAAAAAAAGCTTATGAAAATATCATAAATTATATTTTTATAAGTTATTTGCACAAGTTTATTTTCATACTATTTTCATAAGCTTTTTATAAGCTCTTCCAAACTCACCCTTAGTTGAAGAGGTATTTAAAAAACAACAAAAAAAGTTATATAGGGGACGGAAAATCAAGTGGAAGGAGAGGGAGAGGAACAAGTGGGTGGGGGGAGGGGGGAAGCGAAAAGTTTAAAAAAGAGAGAGAACAAGTAAAAGACAATGAAGAGAGAAAAATTAAAAAAAAGGAAATAAGTTGGTGTTGGCAAAGATATTCCATTGAGATATGTTAAAAAAACTTAAATGTTTACCTAAGTATGACTCTTATGCAATGTTATAAAATTCGGATTGGTTATCGACTCGATCGGAACACTGAGTCAATGGACCATTGATCGAACCGGTGAGTTACTTGTTAAACTATAGGAAATCTTATCTTTTGTTGCGATCATGTTTGGCTTAAAATTAAGCAGGGGGATTCATTTGCCCAACATGACCTCAATCTAAATTGCATAAGGTTGACTTTGATAATGTAGTTCAGTAGGATTGATCGGTTTTGTTTCTTAAGTTGTTGCTTGTAATTTATTAAATACTTTACTTCACAAGGAAAATACCGTTGAATACAACAATTTTTTTGTACTTTTGTACGAACAGTTTCAAAACCATAATGTTAGTTAATGTTAGATGCGAAGCAACAAATTTGGTAGGGCATTGGGACATTTCACATAGATGCAGTATGTTAATATGAGTGTGTATCCAGTTTCGTATTTTTAATTAAAATTAATGTATCATATTACAAATGTGAGAGAGGATATCACTTGATACTCAAATAATGAAATTATGCATTATCTATGTGGCAATCAAGTCAATCTCTTCCCATACATAAATCACCCTCAATATCCGGAAGCAGCCGATGTTGTTTAACACTTTGTGTTGAAGATAGCACATTTTTCCTCCGTTTCAAATTGATATAGAATGAGTTCTGGGTCTAAGTGAATTATTCCAATAAACTGTACTGTGACATACTTTTACATGTGTCTTTTTTTTAACAAAGATAAGTGGATTTATTAGTAAAACGAAAGGGAAGTAAAGTCCCAGTAATTACAAAGTAAAGTGGAGTATCCACTCAAAATCACTCCTAACAATAAACAAGGAGGATAACAAAAGCAACACTTGACAATAGAAAAAAGGGGAAGGGAAGCCGCATCTAAGGCTAACTTTAGAGAGAGCAGGTCTTAGTCTGGTAAAACCAAAAAATGGATGTACTTTCACTTGTTTATTAAATATTTAACACTTTTCTTTCTCCACATTTTACTTATTACCCATAAAATCTTGACAAAGCCCCTTTGAGTAGAAAAGTGATGCCTTTTCGTGGGAAGTGATATGGTCAATTTATGGATTTGGCAGTATGCATTCTATTGAAACCATGATTTTATAAAAAAAAAATTTTAAATATTTTAATATAAGTAGTTGTTAATGAAATGCTTAACAACTCATATATCAATAGATAAATGTTACTCAAAATGCTTATATAAAAAAAAGTCATATATCAAAATGTCCAGTTTTTGTTCTTTAGTTTAGACAAATGTTACTCAACGTAAACTTAATATTCATAGCAACTTGCTAGTTACTTCGAGAAAATGCAGAAGCATGTTCCAAGGGGGTGTCAATGATGTTATCCAATGCACTATTAATCCAGAAAAGAGATGGACCAAGCCTAAATCTTGTTAGATATAAGCCTCATTCTACTGTACAAAACTCTCTTCAAATGTTCTCCTAACTACTCTCTCTTCTTCATGCGCATACCAAGATTATGTCATGGAAGAGAAACCAAATTAGTGCCTAACCAATCTATAAGCTAGCAGCTTCAAATGGTAAAATGTCCAACCCATGTCATCAACATCATCTTCAGAATTACAACAATGATTCCTAGGCTTAATAAAAAATAATGGTCTTCAATTGGAAGGTACATGGTAGAATTTCCCTTTACAAATACACCTGTAAACTACAGGGCAAGACTCTGCAATCGAGCACTTGAAACTCACCATCACCCTCTTGCAGGGAAAACATGGTCCACATGCATGGGAACAATCTGGTATGGTTGAACCGGTTGGGTAGAGTTCCATTCCCACCAAGTCTGCCTTTGCTTCTTCCTACAATCACAAGTTGGTTATAAACAACCATCAGTTAATAACTTGGTTGAACACAAATATGACTTACCACACAATAATGAAACCAATTGCATCAAACCTTTTTATCTCTAATTGCTGCTTTCTCTTCTTGCAAGCTGATCAACTTAACTGCAAACGGGAAAAAATCACATATAAAATATACTTAGCAATAAATAGTAAGACCCTTTTAACCAGTAGCATTGGCACAACCATAAATATGTATATATTTATAAGGGATGATCTAATCCATGAATATTGGATATTCCAACTTGAAAATTCAATTTCAAACCTAATTTGGACTTTGAGTGTGTTGAGTGAGATTGACAAGAGGAGAGGATCCCAAGGTTTTAAATTGCGATTGCAGTCGCGGTCATGTTACGTTTATCGCTATTGTGGACAATCGCGAGAAAATGTAGCTCCAATGTGATTTCGAAGACTATCAAAATCATAACGTTACGGTCTCAATTGCGGTCGCGGATTTTTTTTTTTTCCGATGTTCCACGGATTGTTTTTTAAAACCTACCATTAAGCTTGTTTGAAATATATATATAATTTTAGTATCTTACAGTTTAGAATACAAAACTGATCATGTATAATAATAGTTGTCACTATATGAAACTAACTTGAATATATTTTAATGTCATTAATTAAGCTTTACTACTAAAAGTTCAGACACTAACGTATGCATGAAGTTAAGTAAAGCAAAATAACATTTTAAGTATATATTACTTACCATGACTAGGGATCACTCTAAGGCTCCAACCAATAGAAACTACCATGAAGAAAATCACAACTAGGAATAATTTGTGGGTTCCAAGTGAGAAGGTTCTCATATTTGTAGCAACTAGACAAACTCAAGTAGCTTTGAAATCAGTTTTCATTAATAGATGAAAGTAGGTTAGTGAGCAAAAAGCATGAAGATGGAGGTGTACTTTGGGGAGGAATTTGTTGATGACCTTATAGAATTATATACATGAAAATGCAAAGGGGTCCTATTAAATGTGCAATGATGTACATCTGCAACATTTCACATGATCCACGGCCTTCTTTTAAAATTTCACAAGTTTTTGCGAGTCCCAAAAAATAAAAACGAAAATTACTTATCATCAGAAACTATAAATGAAGAAGGACATTTATAAATTTCAATATATAACTACCAGCTTTATTGATACAAGTACTGAAACACAGTTTTGGACCAAACAGATTGGGAAGTCAGCTGCCACACTTGCATGGTCTAACCAATTAGAGGAAAAAGGGAAGTAAGAAGAGAAGGAGCAAATTAAAAAAAAAGTTGTTTGAATGATGGCATTAATTGAACCATATTTGAAAAGTGAAAACTGAAGGGGTAACTAAAGCAGACTGATGAACCTGCAAAAACCTGAAGATTCAGTCCATAATCAATTAGATAGAAACTAGAGGTTCAACTGATATCCTACCTGCTGATATCTGAAATATTTAATTTGTCATCAATAAAGCAAGATTAAAAAACTGATGAAGATGTGTACGCAACCAAATAAATTTAGTTCTTTCCTTTTGTTTTCATGCTTCAAATTACTTTGTTATGATCCTAGAGGCTAGATGACTCAACTATTTCTAGAAGGATCCATTATGCATTTTGGAAGTTTGTTATAGTTGTTGTTGGGAATAATTAAAATCTGTTAGGGTGTAGTATTGAATGTGCTATGGTGTAATAGCCATGCTATGTGTATGCACCAACCTATATAAACATTGCATGACCTCATGATTGGAATCAATGAAGAAATTAGTCTCTTTCCTTCTCTTATTATCTTCTTAGGAGGCTCTCTGCTCTCTATAATGGCCCGGACTGCTTTAAGGATTGCTGACTGTCCCCACAAACCAACACGAGTCTCTTCAGCGTGCTTTGTCCTCACTCACACGCTTCCTAGGAAAACTTCCCAGGAGGTCACCCATCCCAGAATTACTCCAAGTCAAGCACGCTTAACTTTGGAGTTCTTAAGTGATGAGCTACCGAAAAGAAGATGCATCTTGTTGATATAGGTAGTACCAATCAATTCTTATAAGCCTTCCTTCAACTATACAGTCCCATACCTGCATAGCCTCAGGATCCCTCTCATTCTGATGTGAATTCGGTTCATTCATGTATCCCTCCGCCTAGAAGCCTGCCAGGAGCCGCTCCTTGTCCGTGCCTCATGCACCGGCGACCACTCCCCGCCCTCGTCAGCCCCGGATGTTACATGCCCACCAGCTTCCGCTTGGTTCGTCCCCGAACCACACCGTACTGGGAGAGGTCCGCTCTGATACCATTTATAACGGCCCGGACTGCTTTAAGGATTGCTGACTGTCCCCACAAACCAACACGAGTCTCTTCAGCGTGCTTTGTCCTCACTCACACGCTTCCTAGGAAAACTTCCCAGGAGGTCACCCATCCCAGAATTACTCCAAGTCAAGCACGCTTAACTTTGGAGTTCTTAAGTGATGAGCTACCGAAAAGAAGATGCATCTTGTTGATATAGGTAATACCAATCAATTCTTATAAGCCTTCCTTTAACTGTACAGTCCCATACCTGCATAGCCTCAGGATCCCTCTCATTCTGATGTAAATTCGGTTCATTCATGTATCCCTCCGCCTAGAAGCCTGCCAGGAGCCGCTCCTTGTCCGTGCCTCATGCACCGGCGACCACTCCCCGCCCTCGTCAGCCCCGGGTGTTACACTCTCGAAGCAGAGTCATCACTTATCCCCATTCTTAACATTGGTGCTTTCATTGCGCCTACTCCCTTCCGCATTCCATCCATGACGATTTCAGTTTTTGACGGCAAAGAAGATGCTTATTGGTGGGTCCTTTGCACCGAGAAAGACTTCAAGGTAGGGATGGCAACGGGTAGGGTATGGGTAGGGTACTATAGTACCCGTCCCCATACCTGCGTTTTAAAAAAATACCCGTACCCGTCCCCATACCCGCGTGGGTAGCAACTGAACTACCCGTACCCTTACCCGTTAAGTACCTAAGTATCCATACCCGCACCCATTACCCACACTTTAAATAACACTAAAAAATCAATAAATAAATAAAAACATTATTAAAGTCTAAAATATCATGATAGTATATAACAAGGCATAATATTCTAGTATGTTCTCAAACACATATCATGATATTATATAATAAAAAAAAACATTATTAAAGTCCTACGATAGGATATATAGGACTAGAAAGAATAGTAACTCAGGAAGGATATGAACTCAAGTGATGAGCAACTGAACGACGCTAGGAACTCAGGAATAATAGGAAATTAATAAGCTAACTTTCATTTCAATTCAATCAGTTGTTTTAATTTTATATATATATATATATATTTCAGTAATTGAAACCCACGTAATTTCACAGCACAACAAACCTATGAATTAAGATAGTTTTCGACCATAAGCCACTCCAACATTTTCTAGGCATTGGTCCAATTACACAATAAACAAGTTCATTAGTTTAGTAACAAGGCAATAATATCTATTTTACATATGATAGGTTCGAATGAAAATCATCATTCACACTGAGGAACTAGTTCCAGGATCACCATAGAGGTAACCCAAGTTTAATATATATAATTATATATATATATATATATATATATATATATATATATATATATATATATAAAATAATTAAAAATATTAATACCTAGACATGCGGGTATGGGTGCGGGTAATTACCCACCCCGCCCCATACCCATTAAATCTTGCGGGTAATTACCCGTCCCCGCCCCCGTACCCATTGTGCGGGTAATTACCCTACCCATTATGAGTAATTTTTGCAGGTACCCACTGGGTAAGATACCCATTGCCATCCTTACTTCAAGGAGCACGACACCCCAGAGGAGGCGAAGGTAACAGAGGCGGTAATAGCATTGAGAGGCTGTCCTCTCACCTGGTGGCTATGGCGGTCTCAACGTCATCCACCGGCAAGCTGGGGATCCTTTACTGCTATTTTTCTTTGGCGTTTTAAGCTCGAGCACAGAGACATTTTGCCAATAGAAGTGGAAGAAGAGGAGCCCGAACTGGAACATGAGCCGTTGATGCCTCAGAAGTCGCTCGATCTTCAACAACGAAGGGCAGAACAAGAACGCCGGGCCGCTACTGAGATTGTCGAAGATAAGAAGGAACCCAAGGATAAAGATGAAGAATTTGATGAACCCGCACCAGGGAGCACAAGCTCGACATTGGAAGGAGAGGGGTCCTTACTAGGGATGAAGCTATGGGTCTTGGACATGTTGACCGAGATTCCTCCGCCGAAACCACCGGAACTGATGGACGATGGTACTCGCACAGTGAGACAACCCCTTCCTAGGAGGTCCCGTTGGTGACCCCACTTATATTTATTAGAGTTATAGCATAGCGTAGTAGTATAAAATTTGCGGAAATATTAAAATATACAATACATATAGATACCATAATAAATAAATAACATTTAATCAATTATCGCATATAATAGATATCATACACATATCACATATAATATATCAAATATCCAATCACAGCACAGACAACCTCAATATGCAGTAAAATCAACCTAACGGTCAAACGACCTCTAGTAGGGTTTGGGTCGCCCTACGCATATCAATATATATTATTTAAAGCTTGCCTCCCCGACGATATTGTGGTTCTTTCCCCCACCTTTGTGAATTTCCCGGAAGATTCCGAATGCGGATCCGCAGTAGTTAATCGAGTATGCGATCGAGCGTTCGAGTCCTGCCAGATTCTATATAGTAAAACACAACCAGAAATTAAAATAATGAAACCATAAACTACCTAATCTCTAGGATTAGCTACTGTCCTTAATTAATTAAATAGGCTAGGGATATTGAAATTCTACCAACTCTTGGATTAATGATCCTTAAGCATACCTAATGCATAATCAATAATCAATTATCAAAGATTTAAACCAAAACCCCTTAAACTCACAAGGTAGGGTTTCGGCCATCACCATGAAAAATAGGTGAGAGTTTGATTTGGCCTCCTAATTACTTGGATTACATGATTAAAGGATGCAACATGTGGAACCAAGAACAAAGAACAAAAACCCATTTTCCCCCAAAAACCCATACATTCGGCCCTTAAAAGATAAATAGGCTAGAGATTTTATCTCATCACAAGCTCTTGGATTATGATAGTAGGGGATGATACTAGCCCATAGGAATTGGTTTGGTCTCAAAATGATTTTTCTACAATTTTCTAGAGATTTTTGAAGTTTAGATCTAGGAATTGAAATTCATGAAAATAAATGGAGAAAATAAAGATTGAGAGCTCAAGGATGAAATCTATACCTTCTAGGTGATAGAGGAGGATGAGAGGAGCAACTTTGCTTCACAAACTTTCTTGAAAAAGCTTGAGGAAGCTTGCGAAAATTGAAGTTGAAAATGGAGGAAGAAGAAGGAAGAAGAAGAAGAAAGAAGGAGAAGAAGCAAGAGCTGGCCATGAGAAATGAGGAGGAAAAAGGTTAAGATAGGATATTAAATAGTAGGTAATTAGGAAAAATTAACCAAGGGTAATTTGGTCAATTCACGTCCCAATAATTTGAAAATCCTCACGACATTTGTAGGAGTCCCCAAATGATTTAACATAGCCCTGGTATGAAAATCATTGGCTCAAGGTTCTCGTAAAACCCTAAGACAACTCGAATCGTCTACCCGATCGATTTTTTGCCCGAATATAAAATATTATTTTCATTTTTCGAACGTCAGGACGAACTTTTTCGAAAATATAGGAAACGTGATTCTAAGACTAATTGTCTCATTCACGGGTTCAAATTAGGTTTCGATAGTAGTAAAGCACTACTGTCAAGGAAAAACGCAGACCGGGCTCCGTCTGAGTTTTCGACCCAAAACTTAACCATAGCTTACTACGATAGCGTAGAGGGTGACTATGGCCTCGGAATAATTTATTTAATTTTCTAGACCCCGTATTAAAATACAATTACTTAAATACTAGTTAAATAAAAAGATTAAGAAAATCGGGGTGTTATACGCAGTGGTCATTACTACGTCGGTTGAATCTTTGAGAATGGGTGAGGGTGTTCACTGTAAGGTTAGAGGAGGTTTAAGCGATGGCGATAGACACAGTGAGGGTAGCGGTCGAGGTAGCCCAGTGGAGACAGGGGTTTGGGGAGTGCGAACTGCCTCCGGAACCGCCGGATCTGGACGCGTCCATGGAGGATGATGGGTCACTCGTGTGGGTTGAGATTCGCAATGCCCAAATAGAGAAGACAATGGCCCACGGTGAGCAGATACCACCGTCTGAGCATCCGGAGTCGGACGCAGCCATGGAGGAAGGTGGGTCGCCATACAACCTGGGCGCACTCCAATTGCTTGTTGTGGCTGAGGAAACGCACGCAAGTGAGAGGAAGGAGGCTGGGGCAGGATGGGTGTCTCCAACATTTGACCTATTGGGCCAGACCTAATTATTTGACAACAGGTAGTGGGTTAACATAAAAACAGTTGGACACTCATTAAATGATCAGAGTTCACTTAATATTGGGCCCATTAATAAAAATTCCTTTATTTTTGGGCCACAATACAAAATCTTAAGGAATGCTGAGGGAGTTATTGGACACATTAAGGCAGAATTGATTCAAAAGGGGTCACATCAACATATCATTTTTTCAGTAAGAATTGGAGTAGTACAATGATGGGATCCTGGCTAGGTCGTCACAGTTCAAGCAGTGGGACCCAGGGAAATTTGTTTCAGAGTCAATTTTTACAACCTTGAGAACAATGTTGATTTTGATGGGGTGGGTATTGTAATGATCCTAGAGGCCCAATGACTCAACTATTTCTAGAAGGATCCATTATGAATTTTGGAAGTTTGTTATAGTTGTTGCTGGCAATAATTAGTAATTTTTTTAGGGTGTAATATGAGGTGTGTTATGTTGTAATAGTCATGCTATGTGTATGCACCAACCTATATAAACATTGTATGAGATCATGATTGGAACCAATGAAGAAATTAGTCTATTTCCTTCTCTTATTATCTTCTTAGGAGGCTCTCTGCCCTCGAAGCAGAGTAATCACTTATCCCCATTCCTAACATGTTTGGCAAAGAATAGTCTCCGAAGCAGCAATGCTAAATGGGTATACGACGACATAAATCAGTATAAATATATCGTGTACAA
Organism: Ammopiptanthus mongolicus; assembly: GCA_039655645.1. Classification (NCBI taxonomy): domain Eukaryota; kingdom Viridiplantae; phylum Streptophyta; class Magnoliopsida; order Fabales; family Fabaceae; genus Ammopiptanthus; species Ammopiptanthus mongolicus. Next base: position 15,615,471 of record CM077351.1, on the reverse strand, counting down.
ATAAAGTGATTTTATTTTTTAACCAATTAAACACCCGGTGGTTGAAAACGTCTACAATCACATTGGATTATAAATGTGAAATTTATGTTACAGAACAAGCTAGGAATCTCTAATCTTAATTTTACAAATCCTACTTTGCTAGCAATCAATAAAATTAAAACTGGTATTTCAAATTAAAATACTCAACTAGTAGTAATTTATTATATGGGCGTATCAATTTAGAGGAGTGGTTTATTATGACAGTGAGCAAATCTGGACCATCAAACTATACATGTATGGTCAGTATTAGAAGTTAGTTAATGGTCATGTGATCACTTATTAAAAAAGTCATATGGTTTTTTGTTTTAATTTTGACCATTCATGTAAGATCTATTAGATAACCGTCAGTTTGTTATGGTATGTAGTATGTCAGTTATGAAAGTTAGTTATTTACCTAATGTGTAATTATCATAGTTGGTTAGGTATCTATATATACCTCAACTTTGTACATTTGTAAACATGATTTTATGATTCATTGCAAGATACATGAAATTGAGCAATTGATTGTCCTGGATCAAGAAGGTATTTCCACAAAAAAGGACAGTGTAATTAGCACTTTAAGTAAAGGACTGATAGACTGGAGATTTACATGAAATGAGGGTATATAAAGCACTTCATGAAGAGTAAAGTTAGGTGCTAAGGTTATGGAGCCAATACCAACAACCTGAATTTTGCTGTTATTGGGCAAAATGACATGCTTATCATGTAAATGGGTGTATGCATGAAACAAATGTAGAGAATGAAAAATGTGTGCAGTGGCACCAGAATCGAGAATCCAAATAGTAGGATCATATATGGATTTAGAATGATGAATGAAAAAGCTCATACCCACAATTGAACTATCCTTATGTATGGTGTCATCAGGCCTCATTTGGGCCATTTGATGCTGCAAAAAGGATATCATTTGTTGATATTGATGAGTGTTCATAGGGAGATCAGTAGGGATAGGATCGTTGCCTTGAATAGAATCATCACTAACTTGATGTGCCATAGGTGATGGAAAAGAATATCGACTCTTCTTGTGACTTGGAGGATAGCCATGGAGCTTGAAGCATTTATATTTAGTATGCCCAAGCAAACCACAATGAGTACAAAGAGGCCTATCTTTCTTGACTTGTTGATGTGACTCATACAGATTCACCTCTCAGAGACCCCTAACTTATCTACAAGACTACTCATGTAGCATCCCTCTTCCCATCCGAAAGCAGCTGACTTATGATCATTTTTCCCCACCCTATAAAGACTTTGCTTTCCAAGTGCCAACCATCTTTGAATCACAATACTTTCACAAAGCGGTTAAGTACTCAGAATGGAGGCTTGCTATGGCTGAAGAACTTGCAGCCTTTGAAGTCAGTCAGACTTGACAAGTACAACCCCTCCCCGCAGGCAAGCAGCCAAATGGTTTTAGATGGTTATACCAAGTGGAATACAAAGCCGATGGAAGTGTGGATAGGTATAAAGCACGACTAGTGGACCAAGGATTCACCCAACAAGATGGCATTGACTTCATTGACACCTTTTCCCCGGAGGCCAAACTTACCACAATCTGAGTATTACTGTCCATAGCAGCACAACAACATTGGAACCCCTTCAATTGGACATTAATAATGCATTTCTCAATGGAGAATTGCATGAAGAAGTGTATATGAAGTTGCCTCTAGGCTATCCTATTAAGGGGGAGAACATGGTTTACAAATTGACCAAGTCTCTCTATGGGCTGAGACAAGCATCACAGCAGTGGTATGCTAAGTTCTCCACAACTTTGCTTAGCCAAGGTTATCGGCAATGTTCAGCAGACACCTCTCTGTTCACTCAAGGCTCGGGTAAAAATTTGGTTGTCCTACTAGTCTATGTTGATGACATAATCATAGCTAGTCCTAACAATTAAACGATCCACTCCACCAAATGTATGCTGGAAACATACTTCAAACTGAAAGTGATTGGTGACCTGAAATACTTCTTGCTGCTTGAAATAGCAACATCAAATCAAGGAATTCATTTGTGTCAGCGCAAATATGCACTTCAGTTGCTCACGGACACGAGCTTCACTGCTACAAAGCCTTTGCCCATACCCATGGATTCCAACATTTCACAAAATGATCATGATGGAGACTTACTTCCTGATGTCTCTCAATATAGAAGGCTTATTGGACGCTTAATGTATCTCACTATATTGAGGCCTGATATTTCCTATACTTTAAATCGCCTAAGTCGGTTGATGAGCAAGCTTAGGACACCTCACCTTCAGGAAATTCATCATCTATTAGGCTACATCAAGGCCACTTCTCGTCAAGGGATCTTTTCCCTGGCTAAGTCTAATCTTAGAGTCTTAGAATATGTCAATGCTGATTGAGGGAGTTGTTCAGTCACATGCAAGTCCACAACAAGTTTTTGTTGGTACCTTAGTAATGCATTGATAAACTAGAAATCCAAGAAGCAAGTGACAATTGCTCGCAGATCAGCTGAAGCTGAATATAGAGCTTTAGCCACCTTGACATCTGAACTACTATGGCTCAAGCAATTGTTAAGAGCTTTTGAAATCCCAGTACATGTTGTTAGGGTCCTTTGTGATAGCAAATCGATAATACAAATAGCTAGCAATCCAACGTGTAATGAGAGATCCAAACATATTGACATTAACTATCCTCAAGTTGGTGCATGTTCTTTTTCATGAGCAACTGGCAGATCCTTTGACAAAGGCTCTTCCAAAACCTCTATTCCAATCCCTTATCTCCAAGTTGGGACTTCAGAATATATATATCCCAACTTGAGGGGGAGTATTAGATAACCGTCATTTTGTTATGGTAGTTAGTATGTCAGTTATGACAGTTAGTTATTTACCTAGTGTGTAATTGTCATAGCTGGTTAGGGATATACCTCAACATTGTACATTTGTGAACACGATTTTCTGATTCATTGTTGTAACGCCCCGATTTTTGTGTAATTCTAATCGAGTTGGTCAATCTCGATAAGGACCTTCAATGCTCTGTGAATTGTTTTGTATTAGTTTAAGGCCTAGTTGGACGCTTAGAAATAGGCTTGAACAAGGTGGAAATGCCTAAGGCGTTAAACGAGAAACTGTGGGAGTCAGTTTTTGGGGAGACTTTCCCGGCAGAGTAGGACGCTCAAACGTGGGCATGGAGAACGCCCTAGCGTGCGGACGCTCTAGCGTGGAACAAGGTGAACGCTCAAGCATGGTCACTCTGACCAATGATGGACGTTGATGGGACATAAAGCAACGCGTGCCAGAACGCACGTCACATCTAGCTTTGGAGAGGCGGTGTAGGACCCTCAACGCTCAAGCGTTGGGAGGTCTAACGCTCAAGCGTTGGAACGCTAAAGCGTTGAGACCTAGAACGCTTAAGCGTTGTCAGCTGAGACCCACTTCTATAAATAGAAGCCATATGATCACTTGCACGAAAATTTTACACCCCCAGCACAGTAAAAACGTGAGAAAGTGAGTTTTGAGCTTTACTCCCAGTTTGTGATCTGTTCATTTATCTGTTTTCATTTCCGGTGGTGTCCCTGTGATCAGCAGAACCTCTACTGCAACTTTAACGGTTTACTTTCGTGATTCGAAAAAGGTAAACCAAGGTTCCGACCCTATCCACATTGTAGTTATACAATGTCTTCCTTTATTTCTAGCTCCTATACACAGTCATAGCTTCATCTAAGAGTTAATGCTCTAGTATACGTGTTATTTCATTGATTAGGGCAAGTTCGGAAGTTGCGTTCAGGACCCTTTTTGGGCAAGGAGACCGTAGTGGTAGAGGGAGTTTGAGGAGTTCGTGGAGCTCGTGACATCAGTGGTTATCACCACTCTGCTGTTTTATCGCTATGTTTAGGAACTCCGAGAGGTAAGGGGATAAATCTGAGGAATTCCAATTCCGACAATTATATGTTGTGTTTGTGTGCTGGAATTGTAAAACTTACGTAGGATAATCCCATTAAAGAACAAAACTTATTTTAAAACTTTATACATATACAATATCAGAGTGCACAACTTTAAAAGAAAGCATGGCATAAACATATACAAATGACTTCCTCTTTTTGTCCAAAATACATTAAAAGACAGATACACTGGCCGTGCATACTTAATAAACTAACAAACTCATTCCAGCCTGGACAGCGGATACTCCTCGTTTGTCTTCATTATTACACTAGCATCGGATTAGTACGGGATTCCATCCAGCTCGTTGTAGTCTGATTCTGTTAGCTCTTCGTCTGCTCGTAGAAATCGGGCTTGTACATACATATAATAAAACAACGGAAAGATAAGATATACAACACATTTACAATAGGGATGATGCAATGTAGAATATATAGCAAACAGCAAACACAACCATCTCCCAATTAGATCACTCAGGATCAATGCTTATAGTATATGAATCTAGTTTCTACATGCATACCGGCCGGTACTAAACACCCTCCTAAGGGCCAATCACGTCCGCATATCGGACCATAAGTTGGTTTGTCCCGATAATCCGCTCCGCTCGCCGTGACCTATAAGATTGCGTCACCGCTCAACTGTCCCCGATAGAGAGGGTTATACGGGCCTCCTCGGAAGATCCACCGGCAGCTGGAAAGACTCAGGGTCTAGTCGGGATAGTAGGACGTGCCCAGGACCGCCACGACACGGTAGGAGCTACCATACCGGTCTCATGTGGGTACACCTGTGCCCAGTATATCCCCTAGGTCACACAGACCTTCCCTTCCATTTTCCGCACCCGCACTCGGTGCACCAACCTCGTGTGTCCCATTCCACACGGCTCGCCACTTGGCATCATTATGCATATGCTACGCATGTCATCCATCTCTCTTGAGCTGATGTCGTAACACATGCAAACTTGCTCTATACAACACGAGCTCCAAGCTCTAAATGTACCGTAGACTCCAAGCTCCACGGTATCATATGAGCTCCAAGCTCCCATTATAACTTACGAGCTCTAAGCTCCCATTATAACTTCAAATCTTGACTATCAGCTCAAACATCCATATTGGGATCAAAACAAATCTTAAACATGCTAAACCTCCAAGTTGTCATACATACACACCTCTCAAGGCAATACAACATTCCATCATGTTCATGCTCAATAAAACAATAGCCATATCAATATACCACATGCTATCATCATCAACATATTTATCATATATACATGATATTCAATATCTCCACATACCATCTCAACAGAGAACATCATATTGAGCATGTCATTCTAAACTTATAAAACACACAAACATGTAGAACACATATTCACAATTAATTCACATATAACACATAAGCACATAATGCACATAACGCATATATTCACAAGTAACTCATTTAGAGCACATCAACACATTTATGCCAAACATAACAAGCACTCATGCAACCATTGTCATCTAGCCTAGGGTGTATCCTTAATGGTGATAGCCCAAAGATACCTACACCTAGGGTCTAGGTACTTTGTCCAGGCTCAACCTTACGTAGGGTTTAGGGTTCCCCTACACTATACGATCAAGCTATATAAGCTACTCTTGCCTCCCAATGTGTGTACTCTTTCTCCCCACCTGATATCAATGTGGCACTATCACGAACTCACGAGCATTTCTCACAGCCGCAGCCCAGTTTCTCCAACCGATAACCGTACACACCTTAGAGCACTTGAACACAATCTTATCCTTCACAACAAATCATCATCACAATTAGTATCATTAAACAAAACATACTTAGTCTTTAAGAACTAGGATTCGGCCTCATAAGTAGGAAAATGCTAGGAGTGTTAAAATGGTGCAAACTTTTGTATCTATGATCCTTAAGCATAGATAACACTCCTATAAGTCATAGAATTCAATAATTTGAAACAAAACTCAAGATCTCCAACATATAGGGTTTCAGCCTTTTCTTAAAACATGAAGATAGGAAAGGTTTTTGATTCAATTCTTTGAAGAGTCAAAGACAGTTAAGTGTGCTAGGATCAAATCAATACTTTCTTAAGAAAAATTTGAACAAAACTCCATAGATTCACTTCAGTGGGTAATTCGGCCATGTCATACCCAAGTGGGTTATAGAGCTTTTATGAGTACAACTCTTGGGATTATGATAGAAAACATTGAATCTAGATCAATAAAATTGGTTTGACATCAAAATGATTTTTCTACAATTTTTCATGAATTTTTGAAGTTTAAGCTCAACATAGAACACATAGAGTTTCAATGAAGGAAGATGAAGATATAGAGCTTAAAGATGAGATCTTTACCTCTTATAGATGATATAGAAGATCAAGATGAACAACTTTGCTTCTCAAAGTTTATGGAAAATCCTTGAAGAAATGGAGAGAAATTAGAGTAGAAGCTTGAAGCTGTTTTGAAGACTTGAAGTGGAGAAGAAGATGAAGAAGAAAGAAAGCTCCAGAGGAATGGATGAGGGGATTTCATGGCCTATATAAAGGGAAAGGATAAGATGTTCAAAAATTACTTAAGGGTAAAATGAACATTTCACCTAGGAACAAAATTGGAATTTTACCAAAAGTTGTACTAGAAACTTCAATACTTGAACTTAAAGAATAAAGTGAAGGAGAAAGGAATATGAGATGGAACATATATATATGAATGGCGTGGGTTTCATATGAAAGAAAGGTAAGGATTGTATAAAATTTGCTTAAGGGCAAAAAGGTCATTTCTTCTTAGGGGCAAAATTGTAATTTTCATACCATAATCATTACTATGGTGAGTCACCCATGTGACTCACCCCTTGCCATCATTAGCATGGTGACTCACCTAGGAGAGTCACCCATGTAATCATTACTTATGGATAACGATAAGGTGAAAGCGACCTTATGCTTATCCGTTACCGGTTCCGGTAATCTCGTATGCGGATCGGGTTTCGTTTGAGTCATCAACCCAAACCTTAACCATAATTCTCTACCAGTAATGTAGAGTAAAACAATATCTGTGTTGTATCCAAAAAGTGGATACGTAGCAATAAAATCAAACACGGGACGAGAGATGCGGTTCCTGAGTATGATTAGTCAATGGATGAGTCATTACCATGACTTATCACCATCATGATTACTCCACCATGACTCATCATCATGAGCCATCCATGTCATGATTACTTTTCTGAAGTAGTCATGATTACTTCTCCAAAATATCTTGATATTTACAACTTTGTCACTATGCCTTAGATAAGATTTGTATACTTTACCGATCTGAAAATTGGGATGTTACATATAAAGAGGAAAAGAGCAAGAAATACCTTAATTGAGAAAATTGTGTTTTTAGAGGCTTTAATAGCAGTAAAATAAAATGTTTTAAGAAGAGTGGTTTCAATGTTGTTGGTTTTCACCCACGAAAAAGGGTTTTGTTTTATTGACGGTATTTCAAGGCTTATGTTTTTCCCAAAAATATACGAAAGATAAATGGGTGGTTTTTAGACCAAGTTTTGTTTTGTGGAGAAAAAACCGATCCCGAAGGCTTTGTGTAAATTTTGGAGATTTGGTTTTTTGCTTTTGAGTTTTCAAAGAGAAAGGTGGTTTTTGGTTTTGAAAACTAGAAATCGAGACGTCGAGGTTCTAGGGTCCGTAGAACGCGAGGATCAAGGATCCATGTTAGTATGTTGGTCCTGTAAGTTGGTGGACATTCCTTGTGGTCCTGTGGGCTCGTGGACATGTTTTGAGCTGTAGAATCCAAAGTTCGAAACTGGTACATCGGTTAAGGATTTTTGGGTTTGAGCTGTGTGGACTGAGTGTCCTTTTTGAGTTTTGGACTGAGTGTCCAGTTTTTTTGAGATAGATGTTGTTAAGACTTAAAGAGTCTAAAATATTGTGGTGGTTGATAGCGTTGATGCTTCAACAATGAAATATTGATACGACAAAGATAACTGACGAAAACAAATGGTTTTCTCATGCATATGATGATTTGGCAAACGTGCCGTGTTTTGAGGGGACCTTGATGGCAAGGAAACTTGGGATGACTTGTTGTCATTGTGTAACATTGTGCCTTGATGGACAATGATGTCATACGTGCTGTATGTTCGTATTGTGCCCAGAGTGGACAATATAGTATGACTGTTTACATCGTAAGTACCCCTGACATGCGCGTCCATGTGCTATTTCCTGGAAGTCAAGTGCTTATGTTTTGCCCAGTGGGGTGTTAATCATTGTTGCCTGCAGGTCAATGATTGTGGAGCCTGATCAGCTCGTTGTTTTGAATGGTGATGGAATTTCCGAAAATTAAGAACTGAACGTTAGCTGAGATATATGGAAGTGCTCATGCATACGTTTTGAAAATAACGTTGATTGTCGGGTGTAGACCATTTCTTTTGAGGTAGCGTTTTTGGGTAGTATGTTAGTGGCTATTGATGGCCATGAGTTTTAGTGAACATGGTTCCAAACTCTCGCTACCTAGCTTTTATAGAGTTTTAGTATTTTGCTTTACTAGTTCGTTTTGAAATGGACATGTTGTCCATAGCTCCTTGTATAGAACTGGCTACTGATGTATATATTTACGAGTCGATTGTTATATTTCTGAGTTGTTGCCTTTATAGTGATTAAATAAGAAAAAGTTTTATCATGATTTTCAGAACGTCATATGAAAATTAAATCAATTGTTTTTCCGAAAGTAAAACCAGGAAGTTTTAGTTAGCGTCTACCATGTGACTTCTTTTAATGAATTAATGTGGGTCATTAGATTAGAATAAATGGATAGATGAGATTGGGAGTTAGTCTCTTAAACTTACTCTTGGAGTAACTTGATTCCCTCCCTATATATATATTCTTTTCTTCCGGGACTCTTGTCTAAATCCTTAAATTAAGGGAAATGTGTTCTTCTTCCTTTCCTCTCCTCCTTTTTTCCTTTCCTTCCCTTCCCATCCCTTTTCCCTCTCTCTTTGAAACATCCAAACATCTAAATGTGTTTTTTCAAGGTTTAATTACTCAATAGGTCCCAAACTATTTGAACATTTTTAAATAGATCCCCAAACTAAAAAAGATTGTAATTGGGTCCCTAAACTTCTAAATAATTTGTAATTGGGTCCCTCCTCTTTAAGTGTTTGTAATCGAGTCCCTAAACTTGTAAATAATTTGTAATTAGGTCACTGGGATAGCAGAACAATCTTGTAATTAGAGTACAATATAATTTTCTTCCAGGATTCTTGTATTTGAGGTTAATAGAATCACTAGATCACTCATAATAGCAAAGATTTTTAAAATGCCTCCAACACTAAGGACCTAATTACAAATCATTTACAATTTTAGGGATCCGATTAAAAAGGTTTAATGTATAGGGATTAATTATAAAATATTTAAAAGTTTGGAGACTCAATTATAAATATTTTTAGTTCAGAGATCTATTTAAAAATTCCTAAATAGTTTTGAAACCTACCAAGTAATTAAACCTTTTTTTCAAATGTAAAGTCACTTATCAAATGCGGAAAGCATGAGTGGGGGAATTCAATTCAAAAACACAATAAAACTTGGAAGGCACTTAATGCCCCAATGAATTTGAAAAGAGTTCACACTCACAGGGCATGCAGCAAATTATGCAGAAACAGACACAGACCTGATCAGCCGAAGGGCAATTCAAGACATAAACGTGAAGATCAGATCTTCAGAATAAATGAACTTCTTTTCGGTTCTTCTGAGCTTATAATGGATAAATGCATTTATGTCTTTTTTGAATCTCGCAAATTTATGACTTCTATCTTTCTGCCCGTTAACTCCAGGTGTCACAAGGATTTGGACAGAGCTGGTTAGTGAGAATTTTTTTACATAAATTAAGAACAATTATAATTAAGTTAGATATATTGGACCAAATATATGATTGATTTATGTTAACGAGTGTCCTAAGGACATTTTTTAAAGAAACAAAAAAAAAATAATTTTACATTGAAAAACTGAATATATCACATCTTCAAATATTAAATACATTAATTTCCAATGAAAAACTTCTTTTTTTACTTCTTTAACAAGTACCTTAAGGACACTTATTAACATTCTCCTATATCATTTAGTAATGGTAATTATCCGAAAAATAATAACCCGTATCTTTATGACATTGATTCAGAATCAAGAAAAGAAAGGTTTTCATAGGTATAAGTGATATATTCAATATTTAAAGAAACGTTATATTTAGTTTTCTAATAAAACTTATTTTTATTGGATTGTTTAATCAATACTCTAAATACACTCGTTAACAAGACTCTAACTATTAAAGCTAATTAATAACGAGCTACCACAACTCATCATAATTAACTATCTCTATGCATTAATTTCTAAATTAAGTAAAGATGGCAGTTGGTTGCACTGTTTGTAGCCGTGTATAACAAATGAAAATTGCTATATAGTACGAAAAAAACATGTGCCAAATGAGTACGAATACATCGGCTACTTATATTTTAAGGGTCATGCGAAATCCATATGAATTAGTACAAATACATCATTTTTCAATGGAAAGTTTCTTTTCTTACTTCCTTAAAGAATGTCTTTAGGACACTCGTTGACATTCTTCATATTTTAATATGTAAATTAAAATAATAAAAACAACAAAATTTAGTAGTTAAAATGAAATCATGACCTAATTAGTATATGGGTATGAAATGGATAAGGATCCTCTGCAGTTATTTTTTAACTGCATAACATCTCAGCCATTAAAAATAATATTTTTAGGAAAAATATTGAAGACAAAAAAATGATTTATGAAATATCAATCCTTGGATGAGTAACTCTACATCCTACAGTTGTTTTCAGAACTATAGAGGATCCTAATCCGTATGAAATCACCTTCGTCCTTACCTGCATTTCTCATAACAAATCTCCAATGAAAAATACACATTCCTTCAATTTTTTTGTCTAAAAGGAGACTTATAATAGGTCTTATATGGGGAGGGGAAGAAGGGAGAAGGAAAAGGAAATGAGCGCATTGCGAGGTTTGAACCCGCACACTCATAATTCATGTTCTATAGCTTAACTAACTGAGCTGACTCAAGGAGACTCCATTCCTAAGGGCATTGATATTTTATGTAATTGATTGATATAAGAGTAAAATTCATAAATTGAGATGTAAAGGCATCATTGAATGCAAATGTTGAACTTATTTAGACTGCCAACATATTGAAATTAAATTCATATTTAAGGAAAAACTCTTTTAAAGTGAGCAACAGTATAAAGTAATAAAATAAGTATGTACTTACCCTTGATTAATTAAATTGGGTTGAGATCTCAATATACTTTAACTAGTCAAGTATGAATACACCCTTAAAAGAGAGAGAGAGAGAGAGAGAGAGAGAGAGACCATGTTTGATCCTTGAGTAAATTAACCTTATGAAGGTGGTGTCATGTGGTTTACATTTCCAACCCAAAAAGAGGTGAGATCCTAAAACGAGTCATGCTCACACTATTTTTTTATCAGCAAACAAAAATCGGGTTTCTTTTTCTTTTAGATAGATGATATATATTTTTATTCTTTAATGAAGTATTAAAACTTGAATATAAAACTATTAAACATTTTTTTAGTAACCACAGCCAGATATAACCAGTAATTAACAGAATTAAATTAATTAGAAAATACAATTTTATTCTGGGATTTCATTTGAATTTATTGTCACTATAAAAAAAATGTGTACTATCATTTAATTTTGCATTGCCAACGAACCAGGTTCCTACAAATTTATTTAATGCTACTAATGGTATAATTATTAGTCCAGAGGACTGTTTGGCTCTTACTGGATCAGTTTCTAAAAATGAGGTTTCTATTGCCATTAATTCTATGGGGCCTTTTAAGGCATCTGGCCAGATGGATCTCAAGCAATATTCTACAAGCAATACTGGCATGTGGTAGGGAATGATGTCTAGAAGCTTGTTAGTGAGGCTTTTTCTATTGGTTAATTTGATAAGGCTTTATTTGAGATCGCTATTGTTCTTATTCCAAAGATTGACAATCCAGGTAATTTTAGAGATTTTCGGTCTATAAGTCTTTGCAATGTGCTTTATAAAACCATTACTAAGGTGTTAGTGCATAGGTTAAGACCTATTCTTAGTAAACTAATTGGCCCATTATGAAGCAGCTTTCTTCCTAGAAGAGGAACTCCAGATAATGCGATAATTTTACAGGAGATTGTTCATTCTATGCACAATTCTAAAAGTAAGGTTGGCATTTTGGTGTTTCAATTTGACTTAGAGAAAGCATATGACAATGTGGATTGGAATTTTCTTAGAAGATGTTTAGGGGATTTTGGCTTCCCAAATGAGATAATTAATCTGATAATGTTTTGTGTTACTTCTCCTACAATGGCCCTCTTATGGAATGGTAAGAAGTTGCCTGCTTTCACTCCAGCTAGGGGGCTAAGACAAGGGGATCCTCTTTCCCCATATTTGTTTTTGTTGTGTATGGAAAAATTGGCTATTCACATCACTGAGGACGTTAGACTAAAGCACTAGCTACCTATGAATGTTTCTAAAAATGGACCAGCTATTTCCCATTTACTGTTTGCTAATGATGTTTACTTTTTGTCAAAGCAAAATGTTCTCAAGTTCGCTTGATGTACATCTTTGGAAAATTCAGCATTGCAGCTGGTTTAAAGGTGAATGTGTCTAAATCTAAGTGATTTGCTTCCGTTGGAGTACCTAGGTTAAAAAAGCAAAAATTTAGAGACATCTCAGGCATTCCTTTTTGCTCTAATTTGGGTAGATATGTGATGCTCACAAACCTTAACCTTCACCTTCTGATACCATAAAACATAACAAGAATAAGATTTATTTTAAACTTAAACATATAAGCATATATAGCAACTTGAAACTTCACATCAGAGTCTTCGTGGAAGCCATGGCGTACACAATATACTCACGTACAAACTCCTCACTGGCCGTGGTACAAACACTACAGAAGACTCAAAGATACCTTTGAGGTCTCTCCTTCTATTCGAGAAGCACTAACGTCAACCCCGCTGCGAAAGACGGGCCCCACTTTGATTCAGCATCACCCGCTGCAGCACTCTTGTCAGCCAACCAACACCTCCGTCTTCAGATCACGACCCAAACACCACATATAAAGAAAACAGGAAAAACATGCACGGGAGGTAAAAACTCTACAACTATCATGTATAGGGAAAACACATAGAATATAACACGTCAACTCGCACAACCAACAAGCACAACCATCTCTCGAGATCACCACAACAGTCAACCTCTAGATTATTACAACTATGGATCACCGCTGACTCTACATGCACAACTGAGTCTACATGATTGGTCAATTCTACAACATGCTCTCTTAGCAATAAGAATGCAACAGTTAACCTTCAACTGCGAGGAATGACAAATCAGTCTCCAACTGTGAAAGTGGCCATTTGCCAAAGTAAGAATGTCGCCTCCAACTGTGAGGACTTCGAGTCGGTCGTTCAGGTAACCGCTTCCTGAGTTCCCAAGACAATGTAACATTGGTTCCTCCAACTACGAGAAGCACTGCCTCCTCGAGCCCCTCCAATTGTGAGAAGACTCTAGAAGTTCTCCAACTGCGAGAAAGCACCCGCGTCCCTCCAACTGTGAGTTCTGCTATCTTGGTCGCTCCAGAATGTCCACCTTGAAGACCAAACTGTGAGTTGCAGTTGTACACACGAATTTTCACCACAACAATGCAAATGTTGTGATTATGCATCCATCACCAAATAGTTCATACTCAACGTTTACACCTAACACCTCAACAACATTCCAATAACAGCTTAATTAACATCTTAGAGGTCCACATCCTCCAACTCTGAGGATATCGCTCTCCATCTGTGAGAGCCCCCTTTCAACATGGATCAACTTAACTTATTCTACGAGTCGGATACCATCCACACTTCTGTCAATCTAACACCACACCAATCATCTCCAAAATTCAACCAATATCAAAGCAATCACAAGATAGTCACATCAACAGTTCATAACAGACATCATGTCATCATTGCAGGCATATCAAAATATCAATTAATAATGTTATCACGTATGATATCATTTAAACATCTTATCAATTACCACATATAGGCATACGACTTCGATTAACAATATCATTGATCCTATCGGCGATAAACCTACAATGCCTACACCTTAAATTGGTACCACTCCACGGTCGTCCCCATTGTAAGTTAGATGTTTTCGGTTAATCAACCACTAGTACAGTTTGAAGAGCCCTACACATGTTAACAGTTATACCCTACGCCTACTTTTCCTCGATACTTGAGGTTCCTTGCTCCTCACCTTACAGTGCACGCTTTTCCGTAAAGGTCCTGATCACCGCCTCGGGACCGGTACAACCCCGACAAGCTTTTCAACAATGCCACCAAACTGCGATCAATACCCCACATGTGCATTGGACCAAAAATAGCCCCAAGCACACACACGAGGTCCAAAAACAGCCAGTAATTCAGAATCGACAACAGAACCAATTTAGGGATCAAAACTACGGTGCAACTTGAATTAAAACGACACTAACACAGTAGCAACTCATGTTTTAGCCGCTGTCCCGCGAATTTAGATTTGCCTCGAACCCGAGGTCGATTTCCTGATCGATTAATTTGACAGAAAAACCCGTAAAAGCCTAAAATGCACCGAAAACAATATCACGAATGAGAATGAGGAAGAAATGGAATTGAATGACTAAAGAAAAGGTAAATGTCAACAATGTCGACACCGACTTACCTTGACAATACTCACATTTAAAGGTAGTAGTACGAAGACGTCGAAGCTATGAACTCGAATACGCGATTGGTTTAAAAATCTGATGACCGAGCTACCTGAACCAAGCTCCCTAACTCACGAAAATGGCAAAGTTTTGGAGGATGGTTCTCTCAACTTCCTTCTCTGGTCCGTGTGGACAATGAAGAGAAGAAGTAGTTGTTTCATTTGTTTTTTACTATGTTAGTTTAGCTAGTATTAGATGATAGGTGTTACTGGAATTTTAGTTTGCTAGGTGTCATCATTCTAGGTCACTTAGGTGGCCGTCACCTACCACCGATCATGACATGTGTCCCATCGTGACATGTGTCACTCATGTACTGCTGCGTACTGCTCCGTCGGCATGCCCGAGTGTTTTCGTTGGCATTATCCCGTATCACCCACTGTTGGAATATTTTTTGTATTATTTTTAGGCTATTCCTAAAAGCCTATTGTACTCAATTTGCCGTCTAATTTTAATATGCTAACCCTTCATTAGTTAATTACTTCATTAATTAATCTCTCGATTGCATTTCTTCGCGTTCTAGACCCGTTCTTCCACGTTTTTGCACTTTCTGAGCCTATTGCAAGGCCAAATTGTCTCAAATTTGTACAATGCCTTCTTCAACACATAAGAAACATAATTAAGTCCTTATAACATTCTTAACTTATGCCCCATGCATTGAACAAGAAAACGGAATGTTACAACGTCTAGCTCCCGCTTGCAAGATTTGGGTGGCATAATCTACTACCCTCCTGTAGCATCCCATGGCCTTGAGAAATGCTCCTCAAAACACTCCTTGCAAGATTTTGAGAAAAGTCCAAAGATTCAATTCTCCCTTCTTGAGTGTGTCCATTTATTCTAACAACAGGTGGTGTAGGTGTCCAAGGTTTCCAAGGGAGTGTGAGACTGGAGAGTGAAGTAAAAAGTTAGAAGAAAATATGAAATATAAGTAAATCTAGTAATGTCTTTTAAATGATATTTCTCTTTAAAATAATCTTTGAGTAATCATTTTTAATAATTTTAACTTTTTTTCATTCCTTTAAATTAAATATTACTTAGTTATGTTTGACATCTTGTTTGGAGACCTCAAAACTCAATTTGACGAGTCAATACTTAATTTGAAGCTTTTTAAATATGTTTGGGATCTCTTGTTTTCAATTGGATGTAACTGAGTTCGGATCCCAAACCTTGGTTGAAAAAAATCCACTTCCTCACTGATCAAAACTCAATTTGAGTTGTTAACTATTATTCTGATTATGATATTCTTACAAAATTGAATGCTATCATCAATTTTCACATACATTTTTTAACGTTAATTTCGTAATTACACATATAAAAGTCTTTTGATTAACACTATCAAAACATATCTATTCTGCCCAAACTATTTTTCATAATAAAATATCAAATGTAAATTAATTACTATAAACTCATTTTTAATCAAAATTAAGTTTACAAAACCAAATTTATCAAAACTCAATTTTTTGTGTGCTAGAATGGGGCCAAAACCATGTAACAAAAAAAAAAAATGGGGCCAAAACCCAAAGAGAAAACAAAACTACAGAGAAACAACCCGGGTTCTATGCATATATTTATTAGTGGTCCTTCACATTATATTTTCTTTATTTTTTTATTGAAGTTGCTCATATTCTTTTTTGAGTAGTGTTAAAATTACTTTAATTTTATTTTTTAAAACTGTACCAATGAATGGAAACGTAAGCAGTTAATTTTCTTCTTTGACATGTATTTAATGCTGGAGATTATTATCCTTTATTGGAAGAATGCCTAATTGTTAAAAGATATCCAACTCTGGTTTTTTTCTGGGTTCAGACCATCTCAATTATGGTCTTTTTATTCATGCAAATTTAACCACATTTAATTAACCATTATAAAAGACCACACTACATTTCATATTTGCAACAAGTATTTAGAATTCACAATGAGTATGACTTTCTTTTCAAACATGCCTAGAGTAATTCTTCATCTTCTGCTTTTAATTTTGTCACCACCATTCATTCACCAAGCTCAAAATCTGGCTGCAGCAGAATACAATTTGATTCAATCTTTATGCCACAATTCTGAGACACCTGAAACTTGTAAGAGGTGTGTGCACTCTGATAAAGATGCTAACAAAGCTGACACTGTTGGTATAGCCATAATCGTTGTCAACTGCATCAAAAATCAGGGAAAGACCTTAGCAGCCAACTTTACAGACATTGCTTCTTTGTTAAATCCGAAGCTGAAGCCCCTTTGTCAGAAATGTGCACAAGACTATGAGTTTGCCAATAAACAATTAACTTCAGCGAAGCAAGCCTTGCAGAATCACCAATACGACAATGCTGAAATTTCTGTGGTTAAAGCTCTGAATTTTGGTCTTACTTGCCATAATAGTATGAATAGCTACCAAAGTGATGTACCAGTTGATGTTATTTTTAACATGAAGATATATGAGGAGCTCTCTGAGGCTGCTAGTAGAATAATTGAAAAGATTTATGTATGAGGCTAATGCCTAAAAAAATTATCTTGTTTTGAAGTCATGTATATTGGGGAGACATCTATAAGCAACATGATGATTTAAAGTAACTAAATTTATATAGTACTAATAAACAACCTTCTCTATTATATGTGCTATATGTGGTTAAGTGAAACTCTTCTTCGGCTTCTCAATAAAATTGACAAAATGTGTTTCTATATATTTGACCAAAATTGGTTCAGATCTAAGAACATCTTATTGAAGTTTTGTTTTTGCAACTGCTTCAATTTCAATTTCAATAAGGTCGAATCAAAAGTGCCTGGAGGTTTTGTGCTAACGTTAATGGAGACTTCTGCAATACAACTTGTGTTGTTTGCACCTTGAATTTACCTGAGATTGTAATAAGGGGGTGTTTGGTTTATTTATTATTTTTATTTTTAGATACAAAAATGATATCTTATTTTTACGGTTGTGTTTTGTTTTCAAGATTTTGTAATGTCTTATTTTCACCATTTTCTTCACAAAATATTGAAAATGAATAACAAAATAAAAACAAGATGTCATTTTTATAATTGAAAGTTAGAATATATCAAGTAAAAATAAAAATAAAAACAAAGCCAAACACCACTTTATTACGATCTAATGTAAATTCATGGTACAACCGTGCACCCAATCACCCAAACAACACCAGGTGCATGGCAAGCCTCACCCAAACAAAGTCTTCTTGTTTCTACCATATCTTTTATAAAACTAAAAATATAAAACAAAGTAAAAATAATGAGCCATTTTAGGCATTTGATTTTGATCTGGACATGAGGCGAGGTCCCCGAGTTGATGATCATTTCGGGTATTGGACTGAGATGTATGTTGGATAAATGTTAGAGAAAATAGAATGATAATTGTGTCGTGGATAAATTGTAGCCTCAAAAGGAAGATTTCGGCATATCCAAGATGCAATCTGACAATCCGACTTGTTTCCCAAAATTAACGCAACAGATTTTTGAAATTGTACACTTAAGATCAAGAGCAACGAGGTTTACACAATACAAGTACCTAGAATATGTATTCTAAACTATTTTATGTTTCCTATCAACACCTATGTGTTTAGCACCATTTGCTCATATATATAATTGTAACCCATTAGAAGAGTATGGAAAAAGAACTCCTCAAGTTGTTCTCTGTTTGGAGCGTTAGAATGACATTTACCAAATGCTGCCAATATAATGTGAGGGGACGTTTGGTATGCAGATTTTTTTTGTTCTCGGGAATCATGATTCCTGGAAATGGTGATTTCTAAGAATGTAAAAAATATGTTTGGTAAGCCTTAAACATTCCTGGGAATGTTACTTAGTAATTCCGATTCCCTAGTTTCGTATAAGAACACCTTTCTTTAGAATACTAATATTATTTTCAAAAATATCCTTGAATATAGATTAATTAAAAATGAAAATAATTATATTTCTAATGCCATATGACATTTACTAATATTAATTTTTTTATAATTTATGATAATTATTATTGTCATAATTTGTTATATAAATATTAATTATATTATCATTATTATTTTAGGGTATAATAGTAAAAACAAAAATATTTTCATATTATTAAAATGATTGCATATAATTAATATTTTGAAGGTCGCATATTAATTATAATTTTTATAATTTATAGTTTTTATTATTTTTCTATTATATATAAATATCAAAATATTTTTTATTATAATATAATTATTAGTTTTGAAAATAATTAAATAATTATATTTTAATGTCATGTGGTATTTAATAATATTAATATTAGTTATATTTTTTATAAATTTATGATTATTTTTTATTATATAAATATTTAAAAAAATATTTATTATTTTAATATTTTATTATATTAATTATTATAATATAATTATGATTTTAGGATATTTTAATAAAAAAATAAAATATTTTATATATTTTATATATAATAAATAATAATAAGAGTAAAGACCCAAATTGGTCCTCGACAAAAAATCATGGTGACATTTTAGTCCCTGAAAAATGGAAAATATCAATTTGGTCCACAAGAATGTAAAATGAGGGTCAAAATAGTCCCTGTCAGGGACTAAAATGTCCCTAAAATTTATCCGAAAAAGGATCAATTTGACCCGTTTTCACATTTTGAGGACCAAATTGATATTTTCATTTTTCAAGGATCAAAATATCACCGTGTTTTTTTGTCAATGACCAATTTAGACCTTTAATCAAATAATAATATTAATATTACCCATTAGAAAGTATGGTATAATAGTCTCTCTTTTTTTATGAATACAAGGAGGAAAAACAAAACTAAACTACCCGAGGGAAAGAACCACCTCTAACATCATTCTGCAGGAATAAACTAAGCATAGGAAAACTACTATCAAGAATAACCCCCTCATAAGAAGAAGAGTGACCCTTGTCAGCCAACAAATCATCACAATGGTTGGCCTCCCGGTAAATGTGAATCACTGAGGTTGTCCAATCTGGAAGATGGAGTAAAGAAATGACCTCTTGAAGAAGAGGTTGGAGAAAGGAAATATGAGTTGATCCCAAGTTGACCATGTCCACAATAATTTTGGAATCCATTTCAAAAATAACCCAATTGAGACCCAAGTCTCTAGCAAGATTGATCCCTTTCCGCAGACCCCAAAGTTCTGCCCAAGTTGCATTGCAAGCACCCACTTTGCAATGGAAACCTTTAATAAAATGCCCCAAAGAGTCCCTAGCTACTCCACCACAAGCTGCACTCCCTGTATTAGCAATACAAGAACCATCAACATTAATTTTAGTACAGCCAGTCGGAGGAGCTTGCCAAGTTACATCGATGATTCTACTACAATTATCCTCAACAGGGACAGAAGATTGTTGCTACTGCATGATGAAATTCATCTGGGCCGAGACTTGGAAAAAGAGATGTCTCCCAAGATTGGAGCAATTAGCAAAGACCAAGGAATTCCTATCCCTCCAAACCTCATTTAGAGCAAGCCCAAAGAAAACAGGCCACCGCAACGAGTTGCCTCCCACCTTACTACAAGTCAGGTTCCAATCAAGCCAATTATACAAGCCACAACTAAAAACTAGCTCCAATGGTCCGGATCAATGATTTTAGACCACCAATCCTTTAATCTCTTGGCAATCTCTAAGCATGTGTATAATAGATTCAGGGCAAGAATTACAGCGAGGGCACATAACACAAGCTGTCATACCTCTCTTCATTCTCTCTTCATTTGTCATCAGTTTAGCATGAACAAGTTTCCAAAGGAAAGCTTTTATTCTACCAGGGCCACACCAATTCCAAACCTTTTTGAAAAGCGGATTTTGATTCACAGGATCCTCATGATGTCGAGAAAGAGAGTCATAAGCCGTTTTAAGGGAAAAGAAACCATCAGAGGAAGGTCTCCAACAAGGAAAATCGAAAGCAATAGGGAAAGGGGGAGCTAAGGTTGCAATCCTATCACATATTTCAGATGGCACATATTGCTGAATGCTAGACTAGTTCCAAGAGCCATTGGAGGCATAGAAGAACACAAGGAAATTAATTTCATCACCAGGACACAAATCACCAATAATATCCAAGAGGGAACCATACCCGGGAATCCAACAATCTTTCCAAAATCTAATATCATGACCATTTTTAACAATCCAAGTAACATTCTCCTTGACCAAATCCCAAGAATTCACAATAGCCTTCGAAGTACCGGTAGAAGAAGACTTGTGATTGAAAGCTGGAATAGTATTAAGGCCACAATAATTTTTTGGTATAATAGTCTTTTAAAATAACAAATTTTTTCCATGTTCATGGAAAACTAAGGGTATGTTTGGATGAAGTTATTTTAGAGGGTAAAGTAATTTTATAGGGTATTCAAAATGCTTTACATTAAAATATCTTGTTTGGATGTTTTACAATGAGGAATTTAAAATTCTTGATATTTTAAGAGGGTATTGTTTTACACAAAATAAGAGAATTTCAAATCCTACTAAAATAGAAGGTATTTCGAAATTCCTCACCAGTATCAAACCCTTCACCCCAGCTCCACCGTTTTCACTCAGTCTCAGCTCCATCGTTCTTCACTCGGTTCGTTCGTTCTTCACACTTCGCACCTCCATAGCTACCGATTATTGAGTTCCATAGCAATCGATTGTTGAGCTCCATCGTTTTTCACTCTGCTCTCTCTCATGTTCTTCGTTTCTCTCACGTTCTTGACTCTACTCTCTCGCGTTTTTCACTCTGCTCTCAGATTCGCCATTACCAAAATAGAAGGTATCGATTCCTCACTTGCTATCCATTGTGCTTGGCGATTTGAGATTTCTAACTAGGTACTAAATCTGCTTTGATTTTTTGTGCGATTGGTAGGTTTTTTTTGCTTTGATTTTGTGCTATCTGGGTTATTTCAAATGGGTATTTGGGTATTTAGAATCACTGTGGGTTTGACAACTCTGACAATAGAAACAGCTTCTCTGTTGATCTCTCTCTGGGTATTTTCTTGTTTTGTCTATCTGTGAGTTGCTGGGTGACTTTGATGTGGTTATGGTATTTAATTCTCATTCATTTGGGGCCTAAATAGCTGGTTCGGTGGGTTTTGTTTTTGCTTATCACTGTTTTTGATTGGCATAAGGTTTCTGCTAACTAGTTTGATAATGGGGATTTTTGCAAAGGCTTTCTATGTGGTTATGGTGCCTATGGTTCAATCTCTGCAGCAGCTGCTTATTACAATAGTCATGGTTTTTTGGGGTTTGTCTGCTATTCTGTTTTGTTGCACACTGATTTTTAGCTTCTATTTAAACTTGGCTTCTCATTTGGGTTGAGTGTTGACAATTAAGCAACATGGGTCGATTTTGTTGGAGGACATTGTAGCTCGTAGGACATAGCTTTCTCACCAGCAGATATTTCAGATGGTAGCTTGCTTCTTATTCCTCATTAGGCACTGGTTTGCACGAATAGAAAACAAGCATTATCTATATGTTGTTTTTGGAGCCTTGAAAACTGTAGAATTCTTCATGATATATACATTAAGCACCTGTTTTTAGTAACATCAAAATATTCTAGAACATTTTAATTATTTTTGCAACCTTCTGTAATTGAGATGTATGGTGGTTATATTTAGGAAAAGAGAATAAAGATATGTATCACGGTGTTGGATCATTGATATTTATTGTAAGCAGGTTTGGCTTTGCATTTCTAACTTTCTTTCTTACTCTATATGGAGCATTGTAGGTTTTTGTTGTAGTTGCACTCAATCACTATTCTTCGCATGCCCTGCTTGCCTCAGTGATTGCTATTTACAACCCATCATTTCTCTTCCCCTAGGCCTAAGGTACTCATTTTCTTGATATGCACAGTTTGCTATGATTGAAATTTTGTTCATAATTTGATATTATGTTATATGTTGTGGATAGTGAATAAATGGACACTAGTGTAGTTGATACTTCAGTTGCTTCAAGAAAACGTAAAAGAAATGAAGAGGAGGCAGAATTCGAGGAAAAAATAAAATTCATTGTTATTAAAGTCGCTGCTATGCTTATGGGTGCAGTAGCTTGGTATTATGGCAAATATTTCATTAAGGAACCATACCCTAATTGGGAATTAGAAAGGCGCAGTTTCCTTAATCGTCTATATAAGGGAGCAGAAAAAGATTGCATTGAACAACTAAGGGTTAGTAAACGAGCATTTGTTAAGCTTTGTAGAATTTTACAAGAGAAAGGGGGTTAGTAAGAACGAGAAATGTCCCTACGACTGAAGCTGTGGCAATGTTTTTACACATCCTTGCTCATAATCTAAAATATAGAGTAGTGCACTTTAGTTATTGCAGATCCAAAGAAACAATAAGGAGGCAATTCAATAATGTCCTACGAGCTATAATGAAAGTGAGCAAGGATTTTTTAAAGTTTCGTGACTATAATCTAGAAGGATCGGATGCAAACAGATAGAGATGGTTTGAGGTAAGTTTGTCAATTGTTAGGCTAAATTTCCTAATTATAAGGCATCTTTAGTTATTATAACTTGTTTATGATTTTTAAAATGTTTTTAGAATTTTGTTGGTGCACTTGATGGGACACATATTCCGGTCACAATTTCTACTGAAGATAGGCCTAAATATCGTAATAGAAAGGGAGATATATCCACAAATGTGTTAGGAGCTTGTGGTCCAGATTTAAAGTTTATTTATGTGTTGCTCGGGTGGGAAGGGTCGGCGGGAGATTCTCGAGTATTGCGAGATGCTTTACGTCGTCAAAACTGTCTCCAAGTTCCAAATGGTAATATCAGTAAAACAATGATACTTTATTTAATATATTAGATACAACTATATAATTATGTTTTAAAACCATTGTAGGTAAATACTTTCTTGTGGATGCGGGATATACTAATGGCTCAGGATTTTTAGCACCTTATCGAGGGACTAGATATCATCTCAATGAATGGACTGGAAATGCCCCTCAAAACTACAAGGAGTTATTTAATCTTCGCCATGAAAGTGCAAGGAATGCTATTGAAAGATCATTCGGAATATTGAAAAAAAGATGGAGCATATTAAGAACTCCTTCATTTTTTGATATAAAAACACAAATAAGAATTATTAATGCTTGTTTTATACTACATAATTTTATAAGAGATGAGCAACAAAGTGATCCAATTTTAGAGGTCCAAGACATCGAGCTTTTATCTGCTGTTGACGAAGAGTTAACCAATCAACATAGGGAAAGAGTTGCAAATAATACCCTGGATGAGGTTGCAACTATTCAAGTAACTGAGGAATGGACGAGATTTCGTGACACTCTAGCAATAGACATGTGTGCTGATTATCAAGTTAGAAGAAACTTTGCTTAGGGAGACTCTTTTGTAGTAGACTTTGGATTTTTGTTCTTATTTATATGTAACCGACTTTATATCTGTGTTTTACGGTACATTGCTTGTAATTGATTTGGAATTTGCTACTGTATTGTTACAATATATGGGTAGCTGATAAGAGTCTTAAATGTTATAGCATTTGGTTTTATTCCTGACCTGTCTTTCAAAGCAAGGCATGAAAAGCATGTCTTCTAAATCAATATTAATAAATAATAACTATTAACCCAAAACAATATGTTTGTATGTGTGTGTCTGTATGTACATACAGTATCACACTAGCCAAGGTATGCCAATCTCAAAATTACATTTGTAGTTGAGTTTCCAACACCACTCACAAATAATCACAGATAGGCATTCTGCACTGTTGCCTCCTCCTCTGGTCTATTGGCTGGCTTGCCAGCATCACAGCTTGCTCTCTTTCTATTCGGTTTTCTTTTCTTCTTATTGACTGCAGCTTAAATATTAGTCTTTTCATGCTGTATTAGTCTTTGGATCAAACCATGAATGGTCGAGATTAGAACATAAAGTCACATGATCTTTTTAAGTGATCACATAACTACTAACCAACTTTGAATCTTGACCATTCATGTATGGTTTTAATAACCAACTTTGAATCTTGACCATTCCCTTTATTGATTGTTACATAGACTCTGGTAACAGGAAGGTATCTATCATAGACAAACTGGAACAAACCAGCTGCGGCTGTTGCTGTTTGAAAAAAGACTAATACAGTGCTAGTTGAATAGAAACAGATAGTCATGCTGACGGATTCTTACTTGTTAATGATAACTGAAACAATATATGTTCATTATGTGGAATAAGAAAATATTTTTGGTAATAAGATAGAATCTGATGGTAATAAGATAAACTTTTTTTGATTAACTGCAAGGTTAGAATAAAGATTAACTGTACATGCAAGGTTAGAACAAACATTAACTGTACATGAAAGTATAGGACATGATTTTCATATATTTAGTTGTGTCATTAAGGATGTTTGCATCATTACAATTAATTTGGATGAAGGCCTGACAGTGCTAGCATTTTTGTTTTGCCTTCTACTTACTTTAGTGTCATGGAGTCATCTCAAGGAAGGAGCAAGACAAAAGGGAAAAGAAAGATGACAGAAAACAACATTGAGGACAAGAAAGAGGATACTAGAAGTTATATCTCATGGAATTTGGAGATGGAGCGTGTACTAGCTGATATACTCCGAGATCAGAGGAACTTGGGGAATAAAAGCGATGGAGCGTGGAAAACAGTGGCATACAACACTGCAGCTCAAGTGTTATCTACACGCTTCAAAATCCAGCTGCTTGGAGAGAATGTCAAGAACCGAATTAAGCTATGGCGATCATGGTATGGAATTGTCACTGACATCCTTAGTCAGAGTGGATTTGATTGGGATGGGTCGAAGTATATGATCGCGGTTGAAAATGAAGAAGTATGGAACGAGTATGTAAAGGTAAGCATTTTAAATAAAGTGTGTTATTTAAAATAACTATAAAGCATTAAGAAAAGAACCAGAAAACTAAAATTTTCAGTTTCAGTTTTCAGGTCTAGAATATCAACTATGATTCTATACTATCCATTATCTTTTTGTTATAATTGGCAATGAATCTTTCTCCCTTTGACTGGATTCGAAACAAGTGTAGACAGTTGATTTATCTAACATGTTGATCAACCGTCTCTTGCATTGCTTTACAGTGATTATTTTTTGTGTTTGTTTTATTTGTGTGCTCACCTGCATTGGTAATCTTACTTGTTTTATTTGTGTGTGCTCACCTGCATTGGTAATCTTACTTGTTTTATTTGTGTGTGCTCACTTGCATTGGTTATTTGTGTGTGCTCACCAAGTCATGGATGCTTGATGCATTCATTTCTTTTCTTTAAAATCTGCCTCTGCCCCAACAAGTCATGAATGATTTATTCACTATAATACTGATTTAGTTAGAACAATTAGGTTGTTTGAATTATTCACTATAATATTGATTTTAGAACAGTTATGTGCTGCATTTTTTGGTATTATTAACATATATTTTTTTGTTTTCAAGTCACGTGTAGAGGCTAAAAAATTTCGGTTTAAGGTCATTCCGAATTGGGATGACATAGTCGACTTATGCACCAAAGATAAAGCCACTGGAGTTGGAGCGGAGACTGCACTTGATGCCGATGATGCCATGAACAATGAAGAGGAAGAGGTTGCTAGCATTGGTTTAGAGGAGTCGAGCGTTGCAACAAAGAAACGGGGTCAGTTTTCTACTTCCACTGGAACACATTCCAAAAAAAAAAGAAGTGGAGAAAAGGATAGTTGCTGCAATGAGAGAGTTTGCCGAGTCGATGAAAGAATTTGTGCAAGCAAATTCAAAGAAGACGGAGGAAAAAGACGTTCAAGAAGTGCTGGAAGAGTTGGAGAAAATACCGGGCCTTGACAATCCACAATGGCTCAAGGCTATCAATTGGTTGACTGAGAATCCCAGTAAGCTTGTAGTTATAAGAGCTCTTCCTCTAGACAAGAAAAAAGATTACTTGTTAGCTTTCATGCCTTGATGCTAGGTAAACTTATATGTTATAAGAGCTTCTTTCTTGCCATTTCATTTTCCTAATTTAGCTATAAATCTTGCAGTATATATTTCTAATATATTTAATTGTGTTGTGACTTGGCAAGTGACTGTTGCTATCTATTGTTCTATATATTTCTTGCTTCCTGTGCCTGCTGGATGGATTTAGATACTATATTGATCAGATAGGATTTAGAGACTGGTTAACAAAATTTAGTTTGTGTTACATGCATACTTTGAGAAAAGGAGCCTCCAATAGCACCACACTAACTATAATTTCATAACTAAGAGAGAGAGGTTCTAAGCTTGCAGAAGTCATACAGCTTGCTCTTAATATCTTATTATATAGAGTTCCATCTTGCTCTTGCATGTACTCGTTGCACAGTAACTGTGGCAGATGCCATACTACTAGGATTTTGGTCTAGCCATTTTATTCATAGATTGATATGGGCTCTAAAGTTGAAGGGTATTAGCACTTCTGATTGTATATTTTTTATTTGATTGGATCCTTATTAGGAGTATTATATTATGGTCTCTAATGCTTACTGTTACTATATAATATTAACTATTGGGTAGCGGCGATTTTGTCTTAAGTAGCTGTTACTTTTCTTATTTGACAAATTATACTTTCTTTGCAGAAAATGCTCATGCCTTATGATCTTCCTCCAAATAGAGAAGAAGATAAAGAATTGTCGTTGTCATTGGAATACAAATGAATCATCAAGCATAACTGTGTTATTTTCTTTTTGGTAAAATTTGTACTGTGTTATTTTAATTGAGGAAACAGATGGTTGTGTTTGACCTCTATTAGAGATTGTTGCATCATCTTTCTTTTGCTTATAGATGCTTATGTTTTAGTTGTTATGGAACTTAAAAAATTAGATAATGAGATGTCTAGTTTACCATATTTTTATGTTGATTGTGTTGGTTTTTGAGTATTTGTAGCTTTGATGGCGAGAATAGATGGCAAACCTATGTTATCATTAGCGGCAAATAACGACTTAGAAATGTATGAATACTCGAGTGTTCTGAACGATTCAGTGAGATCCATTGCATAATATTAATAAATTAGAAGATGATAGTGAAATATTGAAATATATTAAAAAAATTAAATTGTCTAATTTTATATTTTCTAATTCTGAAATTTTTTACAATATTTTTAAATCCTTATTATTTAAAAATTGGCTAATGTAATTATTTCCGATATTTTATACTGAAATTCCAATTTTTTAAATAAACTTTGAAAAATAAAATTTTATAATTGAAGGAAATTAAATTCCTTTATCCAAACAAAGAATTTGAAATACAAGGTATTTGAATTACTTTATCCAAACAAAGTATTTTCAAAATGAAGGTAATTCAAATGAAGCATTTCAATTGCCTTGCATTTGAAATACCTTGAAATTTTAAAACACCCCATCCAAACACATACTAAGGGTCTGTTTGGTTTGTTTCTAATTTTCTGTTTTCATTTCCTGATTCTCCAAACATAATTACAACACAAATAATTACAAAACTGTCACATTGTTTTAATTTGTTATCTTGTTTCTAAAGATTTATATAAGAAACAGTGAAAACAAATAAAAAGTTATTTTCAGTGTTTCCTATACAAATTTTTTAAAATAAAAAATAATGTGATAATTTTGTAACTATTTGTGTTGTAATTATTTATAAACATAGGAAATGAAAATGGTAAACTAGAAACAAACCAAACAGGCCCAAAGATTCCCACATTCTCCCATGGGAATGTTTTTGGGGGGAATATAACAAAAAACATTCGTGGAGTTTCCTGGGAATGTGTTTTTTAAAAAAGTATGTCAAACATAGGAATTTAGAATTCTCAAACTAGGATTCCTAGGAAACTAAAAAGAATCTCTTTACCAAATGTCCCCTTAAGTTAACTTTGACAAAAAGGATGGCCCCAACGCACGGTTACAATCTTTGAAAAATATCATCAATTAATTTGGGAAGTTATAAATTGAAAGATATGAAAAGGCAGCATTATGCAACTTTTAGTAAAAAAAAAAAAAAGGCAATGGTTTCCCTTAGAGCATTTTGGCAAAAATGGCTGGTTAATAGGTTTTATAACCATAATTTATTGTCAATTGATATTTATTTATATTAATAATATTTTAATTTTAATATTTAAATACTTGATCTCATTATACGAGCATTCCCCACTAATGATTATTGCTTAAGTATTATTATCCTGAAGATTTGAATTAACACATAGTGAAGTGAGGCAACACCTTTCCAGAAGTGAATTGCTCTTGAACTAAATGGACTTGATTGAGACCCCCACAACACCCATTGCACCTTTGGACTTGTGTAAACTTTGCAATATTTAACAACAAATATATATGCATTATAAAAGTCTTTCCATGTACCTTACGTTCCCATATAACTATTTTAGAAAGATTACATAAGTCTTTCACAGAAGGCAGCTTCTACCTTCTCACTCTCGTAGGTAGATATTAAGAGCTTATAGCTCATCCTCACAAAACATGGTTATTTATCGATTATCAACAAGCATTACTGCACGCCATAGGGATGGAAATATAATGCATATGAGTAATTATATGGCTTTGTTTGACCAACAAATGGGTATCCACCATGTTTTCCTAAACTCAAGGCTTAAGACCTATCCCCCTTGACGAATTCGGGATTTCTTTCCCGGGTAACCCTTTAGTGAGAGGATCAACTAGATTTCTTTCACTTCTTACATAATCAAGGGAAATTACAAAATTTTTAATCATTGTCTAACAACACTATGTCTAACATGTGTGTGGTCACAATGTGACACTGGTGGTGCAGTTCTTCCCCATGAAGGTATGTTTGCCATTACGCTTCTCAATCGTTCAACTTCTTGACATGCTAACTCCATAGCAATGAATTAAGGTTCCAATGTAGACTGTGCTACGCAAGTTTGCTTAGCAGATTTCCAAGAAATAGCACATCAAGCTAGATTAAAAACCTACCGGCTGGTGGAACTTACTTCGCCATTATCAGAAATCCAGTTTACATCACAAAAAGCCTTTTAATACAACAGAAAATTTAGAAAAATGCAAACTCCAACTAATGGTACCTTTCAAATATTTTAAAAGTGTTCGTTCCAATGTTCACCACTAGAATTATGAGTATAACGATTCAATCTAACATATGCAATATGGTTTTCCATCTGTTCAAGAATTAATTTTGCGGCATTTGGTCTGGTATCTAAACAGAACTAGTCATGATTCAATGAACCAAAAATTCAAAAAGTTTAAATACTTAATATTTTAGATGTTACCTTTCAAAAATCAGCAGTTTCACCTTAAAAGGAGATCTACATCTCAAGATATAAATTTTCTAAATGCTGGCTATCAGGAGACATCCAGAGCAGCCACAACCAGTTTTCAAAAATTATGTAGGAACAACGCAGATTGCTTAAAATCATGAAATTTGTATACAATGTGTCTTTGTATCTTGGCTTCCAAACAAAATTAGTTTCAGTTCAAATGGAGTACTAAAACTCCATATATAAATTTTTAAAGGCACATTGTCAGAAATCTCATTCAACTCCTAAGGCACACGAAATTTCAGGATAGTGAAGAACATATGCAATTACGCAAGTCATTGAACAAGTTTTACTAATTCAAACATTCATATTTATGTTGTAAAATACTAAACAACCATATGCACGCACATCTCTTCCTAGCAGACCGTCAAATAGACAAGTTAATGAAAGAAACTCAGAAAATTCAAAAGTACATAACAAAGACAATTGCTTCAAGAATTTGTAAAATTATGAGAAAACACCTTAATGCTCAAAAGTCCCCAAACTATACTGATTTGGTGAAGCCGTAGCTTCAATGTTGTCCGAGGTGTGCATGCAACTCTACTAATACTCACCAACCTCCAAAATGAGAGCCTTCCCTTTTGTTTGGTTATGCCTTTGGTTGATGATCTGCTATCGATCAAAGTATCTTGCTTTTAAATTGTTGGAAGAATGTTAGAGAAAATAGAATAATGGTTGTGTCCTGGAAAAACCACTTCCTTAAAAGCAAGATTCCAGCAGACCCAAGGTGCAATCTGATAACCCGACTTGCTCCCCGAGGTTAACACATCAGGCTCATTTATTCAAAACTATTTCAGTTTTCCTGCTAACACCTACCTGTGTTTAGCACCATGTGCTCATATATATAATTGTAATACATTGGAAGAGTATGAAAAAATAACTCCTTGGGCTGCTCTCTATTTGGAGCATTCGAATGGCATTTACCAAAGGTTGGCAATATAATGTTAAGTTAATTTTAACAAAAAGGATGGCTACAACCCATAGTTACAATCTTTGAAAAATATCAGCAATCATTTTGGGAAGTCATAAATTGAAAGATATGCAAAGGCAGCAATTTCCGTTGGAACATTTTGGCAAAAAGGTTCAATGCTCCATATTGTCTGTTTAATAGGTTTAAAACTAGAATTGATTGCCAATTTTAATGTTCATTTATATCTCATATTTTAATTATAATATTTAATTACTTGTTGCCATTATACCAACAATACATACCTAGCGCTACAAGTCTGTCTAGCAGATCAAACACATTAAGTCCTAACGTCTAGAAACCTGAAACCACCTTGGTTACTAAGCACCTAAATACACATGATGAAGGGTAATTATCGAGAATCTCTCCACCACTGTCCATTATACGCGAGATTCTCAACAACAACCTTCTTTAACTGTTCGCATTCACTTGATGGTCGACTGCAGAGCATAGAGAGCACGACGCAAACCATTTATCGCATGATGCAAACCCACTTTCCCCCACCTCAGTGAGTTTCTGCACCGCTTACCCTCTTTAGTTTTTTATATTTACACCGAGGACAATGTAGATTTTATGCTAGAAGTACATTTAGTCATCCTGTTTTTTTTTTTTTTTTGCATTTGCATTTGCATTCTAGATTTGCTACAGTTTTGCATGCATTTTGCATTTTTTTTTTAACATTGAACTGTCATTCATATGCATATTTTCATAAAAAAAAAATCATAATAGAAAAGTACAAAAATAAAATAAAATGCTTGGACTTATATCTTGGCAAATTGTTCTTGATATTTGTTGTAGTATGCACTGGGTATTGTTTTATTTGGGAATTTTATTTTATTGTTTTGATTTGTCATATGAGAACCTCTTTTCACTTGACGATTGACACTGAGTGTTGAGGTATCCAAGATGATTTTTAAAATACTTAATGAATACTTGAGTTCCTTAGGGACTCCCACTACACTAGGTTACTGGAGAATCACTTGATTCGAAAAATTCAAGAAAAAAAAATAAAGAATAAAAAAAATAAAAGGAATGGAAAGGAAAAAGAAACTAAGGAAAGAATTCGTTGTAATAGGGCAACTGAAGTGGTATCAAGTCACTAGAAGGGGGTTGAATAGTGACCTATTGAGATTTTAACCATGGACAAAGAAATACTTCTGAAGATAATGCTCAAGGTTAAGCTTGGCACTAAGCAAGTATGGAAGCATGTTAGTATTTTATTCAAAAAGGTGACCATTCTGAAAATGCAATAAGCAATAATGTATGGATAAAAATCATATATCTTTTCTGAAACTTTAACAAGGAAGTTACACTATGCAGATCAAAGTTTGATCGCTTAGAAGCTCGTTCAGAAGCATGTCAGTGCAATGCTTAGAAGCTTCCGATCAAGAACTTCACCTTGCTGAGTATTAAGAACTTTTTCCAAAATGTTTTAAGACATTACAAGATTAATACTGATTGATTAATAAAACAAATATATCTTTGAAAATTACTTAGAATCTTGTTTTAATACTCAGAATATGTTTTATAAAGTAGGGACATAAACTGATTTTGAAATGAAACATTAAGTGCAGGAATGTAAAGAGTATAAGGGTTTAGAGAATCTGCACAAACTATTTTATCTCGGTTCACCCAAAACCCTCGGGCTATGTCTAGTCCCAACACACGTTGGTTTTCTCCACTATTCAAACACTAAATACAAGTATTCTTCAAAGCCTCTTCAAACCACATGATTAGTATTTTTTCCCAAGCCTCTGCAGGCACAACGAC
Source organism: Ammopiptanthus mongolicus (assembly GCA_039655645.1). Lineage (NCBI taxonomy): Eukaryota > Viridiplantae > Streptophyta > Magnoliopsida > Fabales > Fabaceae > Ammopiptanthus > Ammopiptanthus mongolicus. The sequence continues at coordinate 15,582,802 of CM077351.1, read as the reverse complement.
TAGTATTCTTTAACAACAAGCTTCTGCAGGCTTAATCTCATACCAACAACAATTACCTAGCTTGGAAGAACACGGTTTCAGGGTTTAAAAAGAAGGTGTTTGGGTGAAAAACCTTTATGACAGCTTTTACAATACTCAATGAGTGAATAACCTTTCGAAATAAGTTGTATAAGACTCCACTTATCTTTTATAGATTTGAGAACACGGTATAAGAGTGACTAAAGAAGAAAAGAGATGAACAATATGAACTCATAAGCTTGATAGCTCACAACTGATTGTATGGCTTTGATTCTTTGATTTCTCTCTTTTGCAATCTTGTGTTTCGCGTTTCTTCAAAGCTATCAGATGGTATAAATATTTAGCCTCGAACTAGCCTTTTCTATCTGTTTAGACTCAAGCACGAAATGGTTTATTCCAGCTGTATGTGTCAGTATACTTTTCTTCTTTTTGCAGCAATCTTGACTTTTTGACCTTTCGGATGGAGCTTCTGATGAACCTTTCTGATGAAGCTTCTGAGCAGTCAAACTGCTTTCTGATTATGTTGGATAGCCTTGATGTATTTCAATGTGTTGCATATGGCTGTCAGAAGGTAACGATTGAGAGTTTGGTTTGCTTCTACATGTTCAGAAGCTTATCTGCATTCGGCTTTCAGTATCTTTTGATGAACCCTTTCTGATAGGCTTCTGATGAGCTATTCCGAAGAGCTTCTGATGAACCTTTCTAATGGTCATATTTGTATCTTCTGAATCTTGAATAAACCTTCCTAGCATTCTTCACTACTTCTGGTTTATTTCTACTATTCTCAGATGTCTTTATGCATATGGTCTTGATCATTTGGTTCTTCGGAAGATCGACATTTGTGACCCTTAGTTTTTTGAGTAGTTGCAGCTTTCTGAATATACAGGCTACTTTCTGAGTAGCTTTGTGGCTTTCTGAGTATTTCAACTCTCTTTTTGAGATTGTAATATGTTCATGTTCTTATGTGATACATCTCAAGTTCAACAATTAATTCTTCTCTTCTCAGAAACCCTTAAATTTGCTTCAGAAAGTTTGTTTAATTAAAACCAAAGTTCAAAACAATTTTTTATCTCAACAACAACTAAGTACCCCTTTGAGACCAAGTTGGCTACTGGAGAAATACTTGTTAATCTCAAAATTAAGTTCTCCTTTAAGACCAAGTGTGGAAGATGCAAAGCATCAGGAGGGATGAGCCTTGTTGGCAGATAAGTGTCTGCTACGTAGGAATTTATGGAACTAAATGGTAAGAATAACAACCTTGACTTGGAGTCCGATACCTTGGGGTCAATACACTTGCACTTTTGCAATGGGGAACTCACACGTTAAGTCACAGTGAAATTTATAAAGAGGTTGTACTCATTGAATAACATTGCATGATAAGATAGGTTGTTTTGTTGAGATGATGAGTTATTGCTTTGTTTTGTTTTTCATTCACGCATGTTTTGCTTGAGGACTAGCAAAGTCTTAAGCTTGGGGCAATTTGATGTGTGTAAAACATGCATGAATTTTCGTCTTAGTTAGCATATTAATTGTTGCGTACTTGAGCATATTTTTTGTTCTTCTTTAGAATTTAGCATATATTTTTATTTTCTTAGTTCGGATGACTGCGGTTTGTGTTTTTGTTGCATAGGAAGGTGGATTACGACCTTCGAGCACTTGAATTGGAAGCTAAGTAAAAATGCAGATGTCAGGACCACTCCGAAGAGCCAAACCAGCTAGAGGAACTGCACCAAAGAAAAAAAAAATCCCCGACCTGGGCGTGGAATGGTCCATAGCCATGGAACCTGATGTTTGAAAAACAACAAAACAGAGCATACAAGTCAAGAAGCTCCACGACCGTGGAGTTTCCTGTCCCTTTTGCGCAGAATTGAAGAGCCAATCCAGAATGATCCATGGCCAGCCTGTGGAATGTTCCATGACCGTGGATCGTGGAGCGTCATCAAGGTTTTGTTTTTTTATTATACTTTACTGAAGAGGGAGTTGTTACAAAAGGGGGATTTTGTTAAAAAGGGCATGAAAAGGACTGAACCAGGAAATTGGAGCTTTGGGGAAAACAATTTTTAATTTGGACTCAGAAACATAAATTTGGAGATGATTTGCAAGGGGCAAAGGAGGAACACGGAATTTTCTACTACATCTTAGAGTTCTTCTTTTCTCTTTCGTGTCTTTATCCTTATTGTTGAATTTTTCCTTTGATTTTCATGGATTGTATTCTGAACATGACGAAGTAGTACTTTTATTCTAGGATTTGGGAGTAGCCCAGTTGTGTATTGATAATGTTATGATGTTTATATTTTCCCTTCCTCTTATAAATGTTATATTATCTTTGATTCAATTTTTAGCATGCCTAATGCTTGTGAAAATGTATGGTCATATCTTTGCATGATTATTGATTTTGAGGGAAGAACTCAAAGGTGAAATTCATTTTTGGAATTCTAAAAACTGGAATTGAGTTGTTAATCACAAAATTAGATTAATTCTCTTGAGGTTTTCTTTGAATTATCACTGTACTTACAGGGTTCAAAGTAGTTCAATTGCTGTGAAAATAGGAATTGTGTTAGTTTGGGCACGTTATTGTTTTCTGACAGGGAACCGATAATTACCTAAGATTATTCGTCTTCACAAGTAATCTAGTTTATCAAGAGGAAAATCATAATTGACTTTTCAATATTCATCGCAATGAAGCCGAATCCTAGAAGTCTTTAAAACTAATCTTAGTCCATTTGCAAAATTCTGAGTTTTTCATTTGCATTTTATTTTTTGAAATTTTATTTTGTTACCGTAATTTTACAAAAAAGATTTCCTCTAGAGAATCATAACTGTACTTAATTGGTAATCATCAACACAGTCCTAGTGGAACAATACTTTGCTACTTGATTAAATCGTGCACTGGAGATTTCACAACAGGCCCAGTGTTTAGAAACCTGAAACCACCTTGGTTACTAAGCACCTAAATACACATGATGAAAGGTAGTTATCGAGAATCTCTTCACCCCTATCCACTATACGTGAGATTCTAGGCAACAACCTTCTTTAACTGATCACATCCACTTGAAACTTTGAGGATAATTGAGAGCCACCTCGATACTCTTGGGTAACCTAAGTTCTATCTCATTACTCCCGCCAAATATAGGACCTGAATTGGACGTCAGATGTCATTACAAGTACATCTCCGTTATTCACCATCGTGCTGAAGTCAGACTATAAGGAAGGAGACGTGAAGACAATTCTTGAAAACCATTTTGGACAATTGATATATGTTTATTAATATTTACAAAAATATCACATTGTTTCACTTTGTATCCTATTATATAGTGTTGCTTTCACCATTCTTTCAAAATTTTAGAAACATAAAACAATTTTTTTTGTAAATATTAAAAAAACATTAATCAAAAGTTAAAAATAAAAACAAACCAAAACATTTAAACCAAAGTTTTCGGTAAGGCTATTCACGATTTGATTTGGAACAGATTTAAGATAAAAAATCATCTGATCTGATCATGAAAATATATTGTGATGCAGTTTGGATTGGATTGATTGTAATATCAAATCTGATCCAATCCGATCTGATTAAAGACATATTGGATTGGATGATTTAGTTTTTTAATTTTTTTTATTTGTTATATAAAGTACTAATTTTATACCTAAAATACATCCCATAAATCAAAACATGAAAACAGTAGTCACGTTATTAATTTCAGAAAAGCATGACTATTATTGTACTTTTAAAATAAAAAGAGGTTGAGGTAGAATATGAAACTCATTAGAAAAGAATGAGTATTATTGTAAAATTAGAATATATATATATATATATAAAATCAGTGTATGCAAGAACCGAAAACGGAATTGATCCGAAGAAATCTTTTTTTGATTTTTTTGGTTTCGTTTTTTCGGTTATCAATTTTTCTATTCGGTTTCAACGGTTTGGAGTGAATTAGATTGGATTTGAACACCCCTCATTTTTTTTTTTTGGACATTTTTATCAGATACCGCTTATACCCTAAAAAAAAACCTACTGCAAAATGCAAATCTTACCATTGAGGTACTCAGATCCAAAATACTGGATCAGGTCTTCTACCTCAAGCCGGTCAACGCGCATGAACAGGCGGGTCCACCTATGGCTGGCCCAAACGGAGCTTCTTTACCTTCTGGTTTTCATTGCTTCCTAAATTGATTCATGCAGGAAACAAAAGCCCATAGAGAATCGATTCTATTCCTAACCCATAATTAAACTCAGCCCATTCAAGGGGTTTTTGGATGAGAAAGTTCAAGTCAAGAACCTCAGAACGATCCAGCGAAGAATAAAGCCGAGCATCAATTTGGAACAAAAGGACAAAAGGAAAAGACCGAGAAATTTTAAGATTTTTGAACTGGCTTTGAATCCATGAGAAACAATGGATTCAAGTACTAAATTAACACAATTAACAATTTGACTTGTTTATCAGGCTCCTAATCTTTGTTTCAAGTCCTTGATCCAATTATACTCAATATTTTCCAAACTATTTGAAGTGCATCCATGCACCTCTTGATGTTAAGGGCATGTAAGACAATACAATTATTTTAAGGTGTTTTTTCAAGTACCTCTAATAATTTTGGGATAAAAATTACTTTATCCAACCAGAATGAGTCACCTCAATTAAATGAGTCATGTTAATGGATCAAGTCAAATGATTATCACCATTTGATTGAACCACCTAGGCAGAGTAAGTTACACTTGAGATACCAGATAATTCATCTTATTTTAAATTGTAATTTCACAACTATAATTAAGATCATAATATTACAATTTTGATAGTTTCTATAATTGCATTTTAATGGTAATGACGATCACATCAATCACATTTTTCTGCATTGCAATATAACCATAATCATAATTGTATTCACAATTTAAAATCATTGACATGGTCATCTGTTATATAAATAAGAACTTGTGATTGTAGTTGCAATCATCCGGTTACTAGGGCGTTTGGTGGTCTAGGGATGATTATTTACAATTGTGTCAATGAAAACTTGTATTAGGAAAGAGAAATTGCAACTTTGTTAATTGGAGGAGGGTTTGTATCTTTCTCCTTGAAAAAGTTATATATTTTGAGAAGGGCTATGAATGAATGTTTGGTATAAATGATGTGGGGAGGGATAGATAGTTGATAATGAATTTATTATTTTTTTATCATGAGTGTGAGTCAGAGACCAAACCACCTGTAAATTTGTTGTGAATTGTTATCATTTTAAATTTTATGATATCTCCTTTTCTTGGGTAAAATTTAATAAGTCCCTTCAACTATAGTCTATGTGCAAGTTACCCGAGTTTTTAAATAATGTATAACACCCCGTTAATTTTTTTTTCTTTGTGCTAATAACACACTCTTAACCTTCTGTTTAAATATTTAACATTTTGCTTGTGCTTCTCACATGAATCATGATGATCACATATCTCTTCCATCAAGTCATGCTACCATTGTACTCAAAAGTGTATGGGTACTCATCCAATCTGTTGTCGTTCATTACCTATTAGCATCCATCAACAGCCAAGATTAAGGTCTGTAACTTGTTCAACTCGTTGCACATTGATCCCCCAACTCATTGAGTCAACTCACTGCATAGCACAACCATCTCCACTAAAAAAACGGAGTCACTATAGTCACAACGGCACACATTCATGCATTCATGTATTAATATGTCGTGGAATCAATCACTAAACATGTTTGAAGAAACTTAGAATTGATCCAACAATGTATTAATATATGAATATACGATTTTTTGAATACAGGAATCCAGGTCCCTCCACTAGATGCCACCGCACAGTACACCACGAGCCTTTGAAAATGATGCCGTAATCACCAATTACAATTAAGGAAAATAATTGAAAACTTTTTATTAAAAAGACCTGTTTTCGAAAAACAACTTAAATTAGGAAGTCTCATTATGTACAGGGTGTATATCTTTCCCAAGAATTTAATAAAGGCACCCGGACATAGGACCGAAGAACACACAAAGGAAGAAACTATAAAGGGTATGGAATTTGCACAAAATTTAGTGTTTAAAATGAAAAAGATCAATCTAAAACTTTATTGACAACCATATAATGAATCATATTACAGAAAAATACAAAAGCAGAGAATAAATCATAGGTTCATGCCCCACTTGAATGACTACATTTTGCTTTTGCATGGTATAAAGAACAACAAAATGTGAGCCTTTAGCTGCAACCTTATTGTTATTTTTCTGCAACAATTAAGCATAAGGAAATTCCCATACTGGTTATAACTGAGGAAACCGTATCACCAAGAAAAGCAATCACCTCGCCCTGGTGCAATGGTATTGCCGCATTGGTCAGGCTGCATGGACCTTAGCAGCTGAAAGACTCTCTCTATGCTTTTGGTCCAATATGGCTGCATGAACCGTTTAACATAGTATCACAAAGATGCAAACAGATCTGGACATCGGGAAGTTAGTAGCTTCAAACAAAGGGAGTCCACATAAACTTCAGGGTTCAAATAGCTCATGTTCATTGACAGCCAAATCAACTGCAAAAATATAGCACATCTTTAGAATACATAGATCTTCAAGACAGATCACATGATTGAGCAATTCCAATCAGCCCATTCTTGCCCATCAGAAGTCACTTTTATGTTCACTATGGGATCAGAACCACCATTTATAGGTGGTACAGCATATCAGAATATTCTCACTTCGCAGGACAGACACCAACTGTTCTCACACGAAATCGGTACTGGGGCAAAGATTCATCATCTTCATCCTCATCATCATCTTCACTAGAATCATCTTCAACCGTGTCCCACCGTGCATAGTCTAGAGCTGAATGTCCTTTTGGTTTTGGAATTGTTTGCCATCCTTTGGAATGTTGCTCGGCTGATTCCCTGTTCAGTGCTTTGGGTACTATAGCCTCTGCTGTGGAGTTCTTAGGCTCATAGTGTTGGTCTCTTCCTTGTTTGGATGAAAACTTGGAGTCGGCTTCCTGGGAAGCACAATCAGCACTAATAATACCTTTGCCAAGCCCATCCTTCTGATCTCTCAGAATCTTTGAAGTTGCTGCATATGTCTCTCCCATTTCTTCCTTCTTATTCTCTCTTTTTAGTATCACCTCAGTTTTGTCATCTTCCTCTTCTTCAAACTCCTCTTCTGACTCTGGTATTGGAGCCAGCGACTTTCATTGAGCAACAAATAAAAACCATTTCTTACAACCAGCTCACAAAGGAATTCATTTCCAAAAACTAAATTCTAGGCCAAACTTTCTAGTCAAGTGGACTAAACTTCAAAAAGTTAGCTCTGTGATTTGCAGGAAAGCAAGGGCAGATGAGCCCACCCTCTCATTTTGCACTTTGAAGAACAACTATCAACCTATAAAAGTTCTAAAATCTAAACTACCAAAAAACACCTAAGATACTGAAACCCACTTGGGTTTTGATAAAATTAGACTACAGATTATGCAGAACACGCACAGCCAATTTGCTGAAACAAAATTAAGTTGTTTGCACCCATATCAGAAGAGGCCTGTGTGGTCAAATGCACCAAAAGACAAGCCTAAGGCACTAAAAGTCATCTTCATCATAATTCATACCTAAACTATCAAATGCTTCAGAAAAGTCCAGCCTTTATTTGTTTGTTTTCAAAAAATTAATGAAAGATCAGGGTTAAAAGTAATTAAATAATAAAAATAAATAAAAATGAAAGAAAAATTAATAATTCATTTTCTTTATCCACTCTGCTTTTTTTGCCTCTCACTTATCACTTTCTTTTGAAAGAAAAGAATTCTTGAATCCAACTCTTTATAACTAACACATAATTTTGTTTTTATTTTTATTTTACTTGCACATTCACTTAACGAGTTTCCCAACTAGTCCACTAGACCACTACTAGCAGAATCAGAAAGAAATGGCATGGAAAAATAAAAATAAAACCTAACCAAGAAAATATAAAAACCATCCAAATTTTAAGGACTGAAATAATAATAATTATAATTATTATTATTCAGTCAGAGCCATAAGCCCACAGCCCCATACTAAGGCCTCGTCTGGTTTATTTTTATGTTTTATGTTTTCATTTACTGTTTTCCTTTACGTTTGGTTTGTATAAGAAACAGTGAAAACAATGCATTTTTTGTAATAATTAACAGAAACAGGAAATGAAAACAAAAAACATGAAACAAACCCAACGGGCCCTAAATCCAGAGGATGTATAGTTCTGAGAGCCTTCAAACCCACATTGCTAAGTGTGCAATGCATGCAACTAGAATGAAAACATAAGAAGAAGAGATAACACCTTACCAATTGTGTCTTCAAGCGAGCATGAAGATTTTGATAGACTTCTGAGGATGGGTTCAACTCTAAGAGTCTGTTGACGTCAAAAAGTGCTGAATGGTACTCCTTCAGTGTGACTAGTGTTTGAGCCCGCAGCATCAATGCTCCACTGTGATTGTAATCAAGCTCAAGCACCGAGGTACACTCTTTTGCTGCCTGAAAAGGGTAGTCACAAACAAAAATTGATGATCAAGCTCAAGCACATGATTGATTCATAGCATAAAAATAACCTTTACAAGCCCATTATATCACAATTAAATTATTATTTTTTCTCAGATTCAAATTGCATCCAGAACAAACAGTACTTTACAGAATAGAATAAAACCAAGAATTTAATCCGTATACACTATCATGCCAAGATTTTTTACCCTATAACAATTAACAAAACATTACAAATTGACATATCATAACTACCTTAAAGTGACAGTTACATAACTTGTAATCAGTCAATAGTGTAAAAACCTTTACACACTGTGTATTATAATTAAACTCTAAAAACAATTAGAAAAAAGGAGAAGAGTACCTTTTTGAAATCGTGAAGCTTGAGATAACAAGCAGCACGGTTGCTATGCAAAGCGATCTTCTGGGGATTGGTCTTGGCGACGGCGATAGCGTCGGTGTAGAACCCTAGCGCTTCGGTGTAGCGTCCGTCACGGTACATCTGGTGAGCGCGTTCGATCTTGTTCGACGCCATCATCCAAATTTCAAATCATAAATAAATGTCTCATCACTCTATGTATTATTAGTATCTATCTATTAAATAACAAAAATTGAGAACGGAGACAACGAGAGAAACAGGAGGCAACAGTAGACGACGCGGGGGGTTATAAGCGTTTCGACCAATTATTGCGCATATCATTCAAACGCGCATTTCTTTCCTGTGTCCTTCTATATTTTAAATTAAGAATAAGAAATAAACGTCTTAATAATTAGGGGGTGACAAAATGGATTGGGTCCGATGGACCAACTCGTTTAACGTGTCTATTTTGAGGGGTTAGATTGAGGTTCTTAACCCATCAACTCGTTTTGACATGCCCCACTTAACCCACCAAGAAAACGGGTCAGCGGTGAGACGGGTTGACCAGTCAATTCATTTTCGCCTTTTATGTTTAATTTCCTATCTTTTATAATTATTTTTAATTTTTTATTATTTTTTGACGGATCAACCCACCAACCTATTTTTCTAGTTTTTTTTCTTTTGACGGGCCAACTCGCCAACCCACCACTAAATGGGATGGATTAGGAGGTCTAACCTATTTTGTTAAAGCGGGTCAACCCATCTCGTCCCATTTTAGGAGAGCCAACGACAGATCGGAGCGGATTGGATCGTTTTGCCACCCCTATTAATAATCATGTTTAGATTTAAATTTAAATAGTACTATACTTCTAATATTTTTGTTTTTGACAATAGTATACTTCTTATTGGTAATATATAAATTCTGTTATTATTATTATTATTATTACTACTAGATCATGTACACGTGCATCTCAGGGGTGTATAATGTTTTTCTATTTTTTTTGCTTGAATGTCTTTTAAAATGTAGGAACTAACACATTAAAAGATGAATGAATACATATTTGTGTTGTATTTAAATGGTTCAGGAGAGGGGTTTGTATGTTTAAGTCATTAAAGTTAAATCGTTGGGAAAATGTAATTTTGTGCTCAAGACGACGTTATAGTTTGCAAATTGTCATTCTCTTAGATGCTTATTAAGTTATCCTATTAATGTTGAATGATTGTTCTATCGCTGTTGACATGTTTGCTTCTTTGTCCATAGAAAGATAACATAGAGAAAAATGATAAGATATAACGTTAGTTTCCTATTTCTAATCATTGAACTATTCATTCGATGCAAATATATAAAAGCATAAAACTTCAAAGGATATTCCAAAAAGGTGCAGTTTGAACAGTCCCTTTTAATACTTGTATCTTCGTTTGTGCAAGATCAGCGCTAGTCCATGTTGCACCCTAAGCTTAATAAGGACCAACCCCAATAGCAGTATACAACAACAATAGGTTTGACCAATGAAGCCAAATCGAAAATCACAATTTTTTTGCATAGAAAAATAAAATATTAACATATTATTATTCATAATTTCTATAATCTTTGTTCTTTTGAAGATAATTTAAGACATGAATCAAACAACAACAAAAAAGAATATGTCGCCTAGTATATTGTTTTTTACCACCCGCGCGATGCATGGATGTATCATGTTTTTCTATTTTTTTTTTGTTTGAGTGTTTTTTTTAAATGTAGGAAGTAACACATTAAAAGATGAACGGAAAAGGATCAATTAGAAGATGTGTACTGGGAAGTGACTAAAAAGGGAAGTCAAGAGACTTATTTCTTTGCTTTTAATGATGGAATAATCAATGTAATAAGGAACTTGATGACAAATATTTTCTCTGAGAAGAGTCAAAAGAGAAAATCCAAAGAAGTAAAAAAAAATGAAGCATCCTGCGACCAACTGAAAGTATTCTTTATTAGATTTGTGATCTATTTGAATCAATACAAATATAACACAAATATTAATTACTCCGCAGTTATAATCATATTACTATTTTTTACTTACAAAATCTTATTGTCTTTCCAAATATTACATATACTCCCCACACATTATTGTCCATACATTTATAAAAGACTAATAATTAGATATTTTTATTATAATTAAAGCATAAAATATAGAGAAATTAGACCTATTCATATATTCAAATGTAAATTTTTTTATAATGGTTATCACATACAGATACACTAAAATAAATATACCCTAAATTCTAAACTTTACAGAACAATATACTTATGCACGATATATTACAAAGGGATGCAATTGGATGGAGAAAAAATACTCAAGTGTTCCTTACTTTTATATATATATATATATATATATAAACATGTGAAATCCAATTTTATAATATAACAAATAAAAAAAATTGAATCGATATAACATCATTTGTTGTTTCATGATATAAATTTTATAATGTATATGTATATTAATATGTTTACCAAAAGTTTTATCAATTGTGATGTATCACAAAACAATATTAAGTAATTTCAAAAGTTCTAACCATAAAAATAATATTTATTATAAAAGTCTTTTACTTTATTAACTAAATATTTTCTTCACGCAATATACTTTTACCTTGTAATATATATGTTAATATTTTTTGTGTAAATTAGGTTATTACGCTTTTATTTATATTTACTTTTATGACTTTAAAATTAATGTTTTTTATGTAAATTTTTACTCTTATATGATGTTAGTATAAATCTTAATATATTTTCATATAAATATTTTATATCTTATAAATATTTTTCACATAGAATAAAATTAAGCAAAATTCTAGTGAAAGTTTTGAGAAAGAAATATTAGATTTTACGATGAAATTGAAAAAATCTTTATGGTTAATAGTTAAAAACTGGAATACAGCAATAAAAGTTTAAAAAATAAAGCCCAAAAAAAATCAAAATCGTGAGATGGAAATATGAACTTTGAAAAATAAAATAATTTACTTAATAATATTGTTTATTCATTTATCTGTTTCGATAAAGCACAATCCAGTTGATCAGCTTGATTGTTTTTTCTTGAGTGTGACTATAGATTTTTTAGAAGCAAAATTTCATTAAAATAAATAAAAGAGGAAGTTGAAAAAAAGGACAAGATGTGTCAGACACCAACAACATAGAAACGATACATTGAACAAAACAAAAAATCTGAATGTCTCACTACTTGCAATACACCTCCATAGCAACAAAACTAAAGCAGAAAAAAAAAAAAAACCAAAACACTATAATTAAGATATCGCCCCAACTGAGCGAAACCAACAAAATGCCAGTAAAGTGAAAAACTGTGGATATACACCAACTGATACATTTGGAACTCCGTACCAGTGATATGCTAAAAAAATTTATGATATTTCTTAAGTGTGAGTATATTATGCTCGTGATATAATTTATTATTGAGGCAAACTGCGCTCCGTACTCGTATGCTCCCTTGCTAAATCTTTTATATGTCTTATATCGAAGAATCACAATAATCCTTCAGCCTTGCAGCTAGGGATATTGAACTTTCACCACTTTGGACGCAGAAGTTATTATGAGAGCAAGAACAAGAATGGTCACAACAATAATAATAACCATTTTTGGAGAAACATACATACACTAATGCAAAATATGGATTCTACAACAGGTTTCCAAATCGGTTGAAAAAAATCCGATTTAAAAAAAGAGGCGTTGGCAATTTTGAAAATAAGTGGAAAACTATTTACACCGGTTTACCTAGAACCCGATGTATAAAACATTTAAGATCGGTTGTAGAGGTCAACCGATGAAAACAATTTAAATAAAAAACTATCTATTTATTCCAGCCAAGTATTTACATCGGTTGTTACACAACCGATCTCATTATTAAACCTTCAAAATCGGTTCTATTACCCAATCGATTTCAAATCTTTATCAAACCCTTTTCTTTCGCCACCGTGCTTTCATATTTCCCTCCTCACTGTTTGCCCTCTCCCTCGTTGCTGCTTCTTCTCATTCATCGTCGAGACCCATAACGCAACACTCCGAACAGAAAATGCAACGCTCTCTCCCTCTCTTTCTCTCTGCCTTGCTCTCGTTCCGCCGCCGTGTATCCAACTCTCATTCTGAACGGACCCATAAGGTATAGTACCCTGAACTCTCATTTTTGCTCTCTGCTTTATATCACCTGTGACTTGGTTTGAAGATGTTGAACCTTATTTTCCCTTTTCTGTCTCTGCTTTGTAGCTAAAAAATGACTGTAATACCTAATTTTTTAGGGATGGCGGGAGACACTGTAAATCCCTTTATTTTGTCTCTGCTAAGCCTCTTTTTTGCGCACATATGATACCCTCCCACCTGCAAGAGAATTGTTTCAAGCACATAGAGACAATTTGATCATATATAATTCTAACATTGAACACGCCGTTGCTGCATACTGCAGAAACAATAGCCCCTGGGAATTGATATTATTTGTATTGATAGTATGGTGATGATCTATTATATAGCCTCTAGGAATTGGTTATCATATCAGATTGTTGCAGTATCAAAAGTATGTTAAATCTGTTAGAATTACTTTTGGTAGTAGATAATCTTTTTCAAGCTGTTCTTTTTGGTACATGACTTTGTTTGAGCTAAGTCTGAAATCAGAATCTTGATACTTCTTAGCTCGTTGCTACTTCTTCTCCTTTATCGCTTTCATATTTTCTGTTTCTGTTCTATCAATGTAGATATGCATTGCCTCATATAACTACTTCATTCCTAGTTCTATTCTTTTGGCCAATGTTTTGTATTGCTTGGTTTATAAACACTTGGTGTATATTAGTTTGGCATATTAGTTAAGGATATTAGTTTAACATGAATGGTTTTTAAATGTTAGGTTAAAAAACCCTCTCACAATTCTCTCAAACCCTCTCTTTGCTTTGTGATTCTGATTTAGGGTGAAGGCAAGCCTCAACCCATCTCGAGCTCCCTCTCACTCATCACTATCCATCTCGTCACTCTGAGCACAAGTAAGATATTTTATTCCAATGTTTTGTTTGCTGCTTTAACTTAGGGATTGGACTGTTGGATTATCTTTTAGTGTTAATAAATTAGCAAAACCTTAGTTTCCCGTTTGAGATTCAATATTAATGAGCATATGTGTACTTTATTAAGGTACCACTCATTGTATTGAATCTTGAATTGTCCAAGTTGGACAGTTTGGGAAAAAACTTTTTCTTCATATGGTTAATACTTATTCTTTAATTCTCATATGTTATACTTGAAGAAATTTCGGTCTGATGCATTTCCTTTTGTTCTCCGGGTGCACACTTTAGCGCAGTGGATGTCACCGCGTTCAAGTCGTGTATATCGGAGACCGATGGGAAATACTGTCAAAATATCGTTAAGTATGGGCATAAGAGTTAAGGACTAACTGTTAACTGAGTGTTGAAGAAGTTTCTTCTTGAATGGGATAGGGCCATACCCTGTGATAAGAAGGAGTTGAAGATCTTGGACTAAGTGAAGTTGTTGTTGTAGTTATGGATCGTAGTTGGATCGATGCTAGACACACAAGTCATGAGTATGAGAATGGAGTGGAAGAGTTTTTAGAATTTGCTAAAAGAAATGTTCCCGATAGTAATGGAAGGTTTTATTGTCCTTGTATTAATTGTTTGAATGAGAGACGACTGAAAGCTGATAAAATATGAGAGCATCTTATTTGTGAAGGGATATGCAAAAGTTATACGAGATGGATATGGCTTGGTGAATTGTTAGACAGGCCAAGTGTGTCCCAAAGAGAGGAGGTTGATGACATAGATATGGACGATCGACTAGAGGACATGATTTGCGATATTGGACAAGAGTCATTTCAACGAGCAAATGTGTATGATACTTTGTGCAGTGATGCAGATAAGCCTTTGTATCCTGAGTGCTCTAATTTCACACTGTTGTCAGCAGTGTTAAGATTGGTAGTTGTGAAGGCAAGAAATGAGTGGAGTGATAAAAGCTTCACCGAATTGCTTGAGCTATTGAAAGACATGCTTAAAGATGGTAAAACATTGCCGAACCGTAACTATGACTGCATATTGTATAGGAATGACTTTGAAAAGATGCATGACTGTCCAAGGTGTGGGGTATCACGCTACAAAGTGAACGATGGTGATTCAAGTTGTGATGTAATCACAAAGGGTTCTCCTGCGAAGGTGTTATGGTATCTTCCAATAATTCCAAGGTTCAAGTGATTATTCGCTAATGTAAATGATGGAAAAAACATTAGATGGCATGCAGATGAGAGAAAATGTAATGGACAGCTTCGTAATCGGGCTGATTCTTTACAATGGAAGAGAATTGATAGTTTATTTCCGGATTTCGCCGATGAGACAAGAAACCTTAGGCATGGACTTGCTACGGATGGAATGAATCCGTATGGCACCTTAAGTAGTATTTATAGTTCATGGCCTATTCTCCTGGTAATTTACAACCCACCTTCTTGGTTGTGCATGAAGAGCAAATATATTATGTTATCTATGATGATTTTGGGCCCAAAACAGCCAGGAAATGACTTAGATGTTTATCTAAGTTCCTTGATTGAAGACTTGAGAAAGCTGTGGGTGAAAGGCGTTGATGTGCTTGACGGGTATTGCAATGAGACTTTCAAGATGCGTACCATGTTATTTTGCACCATCAATGACTTTCCAGCATACGGGAACTTGTTCGGAAGTGTTAAGGGGCATAAAGCATGCCCTGTATGCGAAAAAGGCACATGCTACCATCAACTACAACATGGAAGGAAGACAGTTTACCTTGGGCATCGAAAATTTCTCACACCTGATCACCCCACTACTACAGAAAAGGGATTTACCAGCGTTTATTTTAGGCCTTCAGCAGCGCTTCCGGGCGCTGACTATTTATCCGCTAGCGAAAAGGGAAACATTTCGCCAGCGCTTATCGAAGCGCTGGTAAAGGTTCACAATTGCCAGCGCTTCCTTGAAGGTTCACAATTGCCAGCGCTTCCTTGAATAAGCGCTGGTAAAGGTTAACCTTTACCAGCGCTTATTCAAGGAAGCGCTGGCAATACCCTTTTTTTATATATATATATATATATATATATATATATATATATATATATATATATATATATATATAATTACTAACTATTCCCCCTGTTTTCCATTACAATTTGCTCAACACAAGCAAAACCAGCAATATTCAAAACCAAACAGGTTATATATATATATATATATATATATATATATATAATAGCAAAACCTCAACAATTAATATGTTTATATATATATATATATATATATATATATATATATATATAACAAGAGCAAAAAAATCTTGTACTATCACAGTAGCTTAATTGATTGAAGAAAGAAGAAGCCCTCGATCAATCTTAGCACAGTATATTCATGTACATATTCATACAGTTAGGAAAACCAACAATATGTTATATATACAAGAGCAAAAACCAAAAAATAATCCTAGCTAGTACTAGCTTGATTGAAGAAGCCCTTGATCAATGAATCCTTTGCTTTCCCTTCAACAAAATCCTTGCTCCCCTTCAATAATATCCAAATAAACATTGTTAAGTTCAAAATGGTATATAAAGTACTCGAAATGACTACAATAGATCACACTTACATATACCTTCATTCGATAAAATCAACAATATAACGGCACCACTCTTGCTTGAGTGCGGTAAGTTGATCATCAGAGTATACCGGACATTTACGTTCTGGATAGTACTGCGAAACGAAAATTAAATCAAGTTTGTACATTTTCAATATGGTCAAATGTGAGAGTAATTAAATATATAAACTGTGGGGAAAAGGGAAGAAGCCACACACACTACTGAAAACAGAGTATTTAGAGAGAAAATATATATGCTGAATAATACTCAAAATTAACTCTTTATTGAATTCATATACCACTGCACTTACAGTACTTTCATGCACACATTTATAGATCTGCTAGACCTCTAACTAATAAGTCTAACTAACTCATCTAACTCAGAGCTAACCACTTTTACTGTTATAATCATCAACAGTTCATAACTACTAACCACTAACTGACTTTGAAATACTCTGTCAACACAACCACCTAATTCGAAGTTCACTCAACACACAAGATATGCTAATTTAGCATCACTATGGAGTCTAACATTCCAACTAAGTTGGCACCTAGACTCCATGCATCTATCATTTGCTGCACATCAAGTTTGAATCAATTCTCTTATTGATACAACTTTCAAAAAACTCCTTAGCTCTTTGAATCTCTCAATTTTCATAGGCTTGGTCATGATATCTACTTTATGAAATTCAAATCACCTGCAAAAGCACAATTGCAGTTTCCCTTTATTCACTCACGCAAGAAGTGAAATTTGGTCTCAATATGTTTACTCCTCCAATGAGCCAATGGATTTCTTGCCAAACTGATTGCAGATTTGTTATCACTGGATTTCCTGCAGATTTGTTACTAGGTCACAAGGAAAGAAAGATCATGAGCAATTTGTTTGCAGAACACAAATCATTTTACATTGACAACAATATGTACACTTTAGCACATTTGTGTTGAGCAGCTTTTGTTTGGTTTTGTAGGGTTATTTTATATATGAATCTTTGCGATGGCCACTGGTCTATACTCTTTAGTCAAGAAAAGCACATCCAAGGGCACACTTCAAAATCTGAGATTTACTTTGTTGAGCAAAGAAACTTGATTTTTTTCTTAAACCGTAGTGAAACTTTGGCTAAACAACGGTACCAATATATATGCTATAAAATTATAAAATTTTAGATATAAATATTATTGCTTGTTAGATTTTGAATGTCACCAGAATCACGCCATTTGGGTTCCTACAACCCGAGTTATGCGCATTGCAACCTAGGCTGTCCAGAACTAGCACAGCAGAAAAAACTTTTCTGCATAATGGCCTACTGGGAATTCATTTGTTGACCAAAAAATATGAATTTTCTCCATCATTAATGTTTGCGTCTTAGCTTTAAATAGCCACCGGAATTAGGTTAAAAGGATTTCGGTAGCCCGAGATATGCATCTTGAAATTCAGGCTGTCGGGAATGGATTCTGCAGCACATGAGTCAACTTTGAAGTTTAAACTGTATCTATCCATAAGACTAAAAATTCAGAAATTTCCATGGAGTGAAGGTATTTGTCTTAGGTTTCTAATTTCTCTGACGGCATGCAATTTCAATTATTATACATAGAGTTATGCATTTATAACTGTACACTGTTCAGAATCTTATTTCTGCAAGATTCTGCAGAAATAGAACCGTTTTCAAAGAACTATTGAGAATCATACAATGATCCATAATTCTTGAAATTTTCACCAAATGTGGCCTTAGATCTTATCTTTCAAATGACACTGACCTTATACCTACAGGAGGTCCCTACCCCGAGATATGCACAAATCTTCGCCTGCTGTTCTGCTAGGACAGTAGGGAGTTCATAGGGTTGATATTTGTGTTTTTTTTTTCTTCAAAAGCAGATGAGTTGATGAAATTCATCATGTTAGGGCTAGTGAATACATTCTTAGTTGTGTTGGTATTCAAATGCATGTAGAAGAATGATATACGAAGGACTAGGGTGTTCAAACTCCTTGTCATCCTTTTATGCATTATGAATTAAGTTCAGTTGAAAAATTGTATTTTAGAATTGTACCATTGTAGCATCAGCAGCATGGATTTGAACTTGAAAGGTTCTGTTCTGAGCAAGAGGAGGCTTCAGAATTCTTCTATTGTGAGCATCAAGAATCTCCATGTGTTCATGCTGCATGTGCATCGTGAATCCCTTTTCAAGCAACTAGCCATTACTGAGCACTTACACTTCACAGATTTATAGATGTAGCCAGACCTTTAACAAAAGGTCTAAATAAATCATCTAACTAGCTCAAAGAGCTAATATTTATTATTATAACTGTCATCAACAGTTCATAACTACTAACCACTAACTGACTTTGAAATACTCTTTCAAGATAAACTAGAACGAAAACTACATACCAATGATGGGATTTGAGTTTGGTTCTCAACGACGATATCCTTCAAAAACTTCATTACATAGTAGCCACAGTCGATGTCGTTGGGTTGACGGGGGCACTATAAAAGCTCAAATAATAAATTAATTGTTTTCAGTTTTTAATTTAAATAACTGCATATATAAGATAGAACTTTTAATTTGTAAATACGTACATCCATAAATATCCAGTTAGTCTTGGATGATGAAGAAAATCGGGACTTGCCTCCTCTGCTCTGGGCATGATGAATTTGCAAACCCCTAAGTGCAAAATCAAACAATTCATCAAAGTATATAATTTGAATCATCATATATATTAAGATAAAAATAAATATGTATACTTACTTATTGTATTGATCCATCATTGGTTTGCGATAGGTATAAGGGACATGCAACGGGTCAAAATAGTACACAATGTCTTCATGGGGATTGACTGCTAATAATACCCAATGTCCCCTACAAAAATGAACAGAGTTGGCAAATCCTAAGCCTAGATAATCACATTTCACAAAATTTATAGAAGTTAATTAAAATGACTCACCCTACGTTGCAAGGTGACAAAAACAATGACTCAATACCAGGTTCAGCTAATGCTAAGCGATCGACTATATATTGTTTTTGCCCAGTTATTGACTTGTGCAAAGCTGTTTTATGTGGGCACAAAAACACGAACCTCCGAGTCCGTTCTTCTGGGATCAATATCTCATGATACAAGTACCTTAAATTAAAACATGTAAACAAATTAATGGATAAACTATAACCGTACTTGAGATAGAAAATATAAGTTTGATGTAATACCTGAGATATACTGTAATAACAGTCTGAGATAGTATCTCATGACGAAGAACTTCCTTGATTTTGAAATGAAGGCCGAGAAACAAAGTGGTCTCATAACCCAGCAGTTCTGGCTCCAATGGCACTGTAACATCTGGTGCATTCATATTCCCTAACATATAGGCTTCAAGATAAGCCATATAATCTGCACCATGAGCCGTAGGAGAACGGGAGACTTGAGAATTGCTCTGGGGCTGAGATTTGCTCCCGTTCTTCACTAGGGATGTTGTTGACCCTTTTGTTTGCCCCTTGCTAACTATAGGAAGGGAAGGTCGGGATTTGTCAGTTGTGTGCTCCGACACTTTGCCCTTACCATTGTCCTTGGCTTTGGATTTTGAGGGTACCTGGATATTTTGCATTGCAAATACATTAATTAGTTAGTGAATGATTTTATGATAATAAATCATGCATGTTTATTAACTTATATCATGTTACTTACAACTACGAGGCTGATTGGCCATGCCACATAGGTGCCTATTGCATCTTCCACAGTCAACACATCTGCCTCCTCAAGTGGTACAGGCAATGATGCATTCCCTTCAACCGCATGGTCAACTCTAACTTTCACATGACTGGGAGGTAATGGTCGGTTGTGCAATAGTGTTTGAACTGTTTCGTTAAACATTATCCCCTTACCAACCATTCGACGAGTTGGGCTTGACACATATAGGTTGCATGCAGAGGTGTCCTGAATAAATGATAAACAAAATATTAATATTTAAATTGTAAATGGATTAAATACGTTTAAGTAAAAACAACGTATGAATTATTAATTACCTCGGGTGACAGCATAGTGCAACCATCTCTGGCGCTATATGGGGTAGGGGTAGGGAAATCAGGCTCATGCGCCTCCACTGGATGCCTGTCTTGCATGGTGCTTCTCAATTCATCTACTTCTTTCCGTAGACAGCGTATCTCACGCATCATCTCTTCCATTCTATCATTAGTAGCACGCGTTTGTGGTCCGAAAAGAAGGCTCGAAGTGACACCAAATCCCGTACCCCTTAGGCGACCAGGGTACTCTTTCCTTGATAAGGCTCGGGCAAGGATGTCTTGACGACCATCACAATCTGTTATATCCCCTTGTGATACAGACTGTGATATGCTATCCTGAGACACAAATGAAAATGTTAAATATTATCATAAGAAAGTTAAAAATGAAAACGCTTGTTAACTAATGCTTTCATACTTACAATTTGTTCAACCACTTGCCTAGTGGTGGGATCAACAATTTCTCCGTTCTCATCTCGACGACTTTCCATCCACAAAATATGGCGTTGAACCATTTTGTTTGTAACATCGTCCCCTGCCGCCAACAACTATACATTTGAACAATCAAATATTAGTAAACATTAGCAAATTATAACCCAATTATAAGGATATTGTACATACCAACTTTTCCTCAATGCCGGAATACCCCTGACTTCCACCTCTATAAGGGTATTCAGGATTTGACGCTCTCTGCCGATTTTCATTGCTAAGCCTCTACATAGACACAGAAATATATATATATATATATATATATATATATATATATATATATATATATATATATATATATCAATGCTTGCATGGTTAATTAATGTCATATATACAAGTCATAAGGATATTTATTGTACATACCAAAAATTCTTCATCTGTTGTGCGTCTTGCTACAAAAGCTCTCCAAGCATCCAGTGAAATGTACTTTGCATATTGAGCTGGAGGCTCAGGTCTGACATTCCCTTCCTCATCTCTCAGGTACTTCGTCGTCAATTCAGACCGGAATGATCGGTGCATATATCCGGCCATCTGAATTATCATTTTTTGCCGACATTTATCAACATCAAAGGTCGTCTGCAAAATTAATGTCATAGTATAAGTATGTTTACATAATTAAGAAACACTATAACTAATCAATGTTAATTAATTTACCTCTATATTATGCCAGATGTCTTCTTTGACACGGTGCAAAGAAGAATCCCTCCAATCATTGCAGGTAATTGGGACCGACTGCCGCACTAAGGTCCCAATGTAACTCTTCATGTCTCTGCTGACTTTACCAACGGGCTGGCCTTTAACATTCCATTGAACCTGAAAAAATTGAGTAAGTGTATAAATTTATATAACAAACAATAAAATGAAAGAGTTAATTATATTTTATATATATATATATATATCTTACCAAAGGTCTCACTCCTTTACTCCTTTGTCGAATGACATTTTTCTTAACTGTCGGTCCGCGACGCCTCACATTTTTCTTCGCCTCCGCAGGACTATCATGAGATGGAGATGCCATTTACCTGCAAAAAAAAAATTAGACACAAGTAAAAACATTATTTCATAATCATATATGCAAAAATCGATGAATATAAATTTAATTAGCCTGGAACTTAAAAAAACACAATCACTAGCTATACTTACATATTTAAGACAATCTTTTCCTTTTTCTCGTTGGATTGAGACTTGTGTGTCCCTTATTGGTACGAAATAATGGATTGACCCAAATTCCCTCATCATGATCATTTCTAATATACATATCTTCCTCTCTAGTTGGATTACCCTCAAGTGAATGTGATGTCCCAAAGAAAGGATCGTCCTCCATATTGGCATCTTCATGTGTTTGATGATCATCAATATCATTAACAACCATTTTGTTAGACAATAGAACAATGGACCAATTTGTATCAGCTGGATCGGTGACATAGAACACTTGTTGAGCTTGTGATGCTAAAATAAAAGGCTCATCTTTATACCCCACCTTATTGAAATCAACGCGCATGAACCCCAAATCATCCATCTGTACACCGTTATTATTGTCAACCCACTTACACCGGAACACAGGCACCCGAAACATTGTGTAATCCAACTCCCATATACCTTCGATGACCCCGAAGTATGACATATTCGCATATATGGGGTTTCTGTCTTTGGCACTTGAGATATGCATAGATTGAGCTATAAGAGTCACCCCACTATTTTGCACTGTACTTCGATCATCTTGTTCTTTTGTATAGAATGTGTACCCGTTCATCAAATAACTGGTGTAAGATAAAACATGTAGACTTGGACCTTTCGCTAACCATCTCAATCTTTCTGAAACTGAGGTAGGATTTAGAGCATACTCAACAGAAATGTGATCTTTTAGCCACGTTATAAAACACCGAATATGTTCTCTTTGTAACCAATTTTGATTCTTATTTGGGTACAAATTCTTAAGTATGTCCTTGTGTTTTACAACATATGACTCAACTTCATCGGCGTTGTGTAGAACATACAAGTGTGCTTGCTCCCATTCTGTTCTTGGTATAGTCAATATTTCAATTCCAGAAATCCCTTGCCCTATGGTTCTTCCTGTGTGATGAGACTTTGGCATCCCTGTGGAATGTTTGACATTGGATAAGTATTCGGTACAGAATTCAACAGCTTCTTCAACTATATACCGTTCAACAATACAACCCTCTGGTCGTGATCGGTTTTTCACATACCCTTTTAATATTTTCATGTAACGCTCAAACGGGTACATCCATCTCATATAAGCTGGCCCACACAATTGTGTCTCTATAACCAGATGAACGGTTAGATGAACCATTATGTCAAAGAATGAAGGTGGGAAATACATCTCAAGCTCACACAAAGTCACAACTATTTCTCTTTGCAATGCTGGCAACTTTTCAGGGTCAATCACTCTGCTGCAAATTGCCTTGAAGAAGAAGCAAAGTTTAGTTAAGGTCTCCCGCACTTTGTTGGGCAAAATGGACCGTATACCGATGGGTAGCAAACTCTCCATAAGAACATGGCAATCGTGGGACTTTAGACCCTTCAACTTGAGATCTTTCATCGACACGAGGCTAGCAATGTTTGAAGAGTACCCTTCTGGAACCTTCACTCCATGAAGAAACTTACAAAAAGAAATTTTCTCTTTTCTAGATAGAGTATGAGCTGCTGGTGGTAGATATGTACGTTTCCCTTTCTTCACCGGTCCCAATTCTCGTCTCAATCCCATACTAACCAAGTCCAACCTTGCATTGATGCCATCTTTAGTCTTCCCTGGCACATTGAGTAAGGTACCAATGACACTATCAAAGATATTTTTTTCAACATGCATCACATCAATGAAATGTCTTACATATAATGACTTCCAATACGGCAGCTCAAAGAAAATCGACTTTTTCTTCCACCCTCGTGTCACAAGCTCTCCGGCAAAAGGCTTCCCAAATTCGATACTCAAATTTTTTACCTTTTCAAACAGTTGCACACCCGTCAACGGCAAAGGAGCTCTACGTTCTTCTATATTCCCATTGAATGCCTTTCTCCATAACCGATAATGATGACTTGAATGCAAAAATCTACGATGTCCAAGGAAGACATTCTTCTTACCATGTTCCAACCGCATCCAATCTGTATTATCTTCACATATAGGGCATGCACATTGACCTTTGGTACTGTATCCTGACAGATTACCGTATGCTGGAAAATCATTAATTGTGCCGAAGATCATAGACCTCAAGGTGAAACTTTCTTCTTTATACCCATCGTACACCTCTACACCTGTCTCCCACATTTGCTTCAAGTCTTCAATTAAAGGAGCCAAGTATATGTCGATATCATTTCCTGGTTGTTTGGGCCCAGAAATTAACAGAGACAGCATCATATATTTGCGCTTCATGCATAGCCATGGAGGTAGGTTATAAATCACCAAAATCACAGGCCATGTACTGTGAGAGCTACTCTGAATATCATGCGGGTTAAATCCATCAGTAGACAATGCAAGTCGGAGGTTTCTTGGATCTTGCCCGAAATCGGGATAATCATGGTCAATTCTTTTCCATTGAGGAGAATCTGCCGGGTGCCGTAGCTTGCCATCTTTAATCCTTTCATCCTCATGCCATGTAAAGTGCTTTGAATCTTCTGCACTACTGTACATGCGCCTAAATCTAGGTATTATTGGGAAATACCACAAAACCTTCTCTGGAGCTGATTCTTTCTTCTTATATCGTGAGGCATTACATTTAGGACATGTATTTAACGATGCATGTTCATTCCGAAATAAAATGCAATCGTTAGGACAAGCATGTATCCTCTCATAGCTCATGCCAATAGAGCGCAACATTTGTTTAGCCACATATGTCCGACTAGGAAGCACATTATCCTCCGGCAACATAGATTTCAATAGTGTGAGTAAGTCATTAAAGCTCTTATCAGTCCATCCATTGCCCGATTTCAAGTTAAACAACTTTAACATGGCCGACAATCTTGTGAATTTAGTACAACCCTCATACAACGGTTTCTCTGCATCACTTATCAACTTCTCAAACATTTGAGGACAATCACGAAGATCTTCTTCAACCACGTTTGCCATCTCTTCAAAATGATCGCCCTCATATGTATTTGTATTGGCATCATTTGACGCATATTTCCCACTATTCCCCATATCACTAGATTCACCTCTGGTCTCACCATGCTTTGTCCAACAAGTATAACTTTGATCAATTCCATTGCATATTAAATGTCCTTCCAAGTTAGGTACACTAACTCGTCTTGTATAACAACAACCTAAACATGGACATATGATTCTACTAGGGTTTTCTGCGTGTCCAACTGCAAACCTAATAAAATCTTGCACTCCGTCCTTATATTCCTTCGACAAACGATTGGCAGACATCCACTTTCGATCCATATTTTCCCGATCTACAGCAATTATTTTGAGTTTAAAGAGGTTGACATCTACATTCAATAGTACTACATGCATGCATGATGCATGTCTACTTCATACTAAAGGGTGGGGTCCTATCCTATCCAAGATTGTAAACTTCGCATTATATTATTGTATATATGTCTTAATTACTTCTTGTTCTAAGAAAATTTCGGCAGCATTTCCCCTTAGTTCTCCAAGCACACAACTTAATTCAGGTGGTATTACGACCCAAATTAGGTATGTACACAGAGAACAATGAGAAAATACAAACCAATGACATTCTTAGATCAAGAAGCTAATGATTAAGACATACAATAATATGGATTGAATGCGATTTTACATTCTTAGACTGTCCACTTTGGACAATTCAAGAACAACTTGTATATTGTGTCAAAAACAATATACAAATCATTATTGAACAGGAAACTAAGGTTAATGCATGTGTACACCGATAAAAATAAATATGTCTAATGATTATACTGCTTATAAGAGATTAAAAAAAGATAAATACCTGGTAGGAGTAAGAAATCTGTGGTAGACAATAAGAAAATCAAGACATGACCAAAACTGCAGATTATCAAGTGACAAAGATAAAGTAAAGGTAAAATTAGACAAAGAAGGTGAGACCAAAAGCAGAACCACGGACAGCATGAAAGAGAAGAAAACTAACCTATTTCGATATGTGAGAAATGGGAAGTCCCTATCACTCCATGAACGAATTTCTTCTAAGTGATTCCCGCTTGGTAATGTGCTGCTTCAATTATCACATGTTAGAATATATAAATGAGAAACAGAAAATAAATGAGTTTAATTTTCATTATATCACATGTCACATTATTATTAAATCAGTTTGACTATAATAATAATCATTAAACTCAAGAATATTTTAGTTACCCAATTTAAGAATTTAAGAACAGTGCTTGATGACTTACCCAATTTGGTTCCAACTAGTACCACTGGGACACCAGGAGCAAAATGTTGGAGTTCAGGGATCCACTGCTAAGTGTATACAAAATGAGAAAAGCAAATTCGAAATCTGGAAGACATGTCAATTAAAGTACAAAACACAGAAACACAAATATACCTTCTACAACACATTCTCATAGCAAGAATATACCTCAAGGAAAATAAAAGAGAAACCGTGAGGTTTTTTTCCTTGAGGTATATTTTTTTCCTTGATATAGGGGAAGAGGATAAGGAGACTGCACTCTACAGGCATAGTGAGAAATTGGCTATTGCCTATGCCCTTATTAGTACAGTACCTGGAGTAACCATAAGAATAGTGAAGAACCTTAGAATGTGTGTGGATTGTCACCATATGGCAAAGCTGGTTTCAGAGGCTTACAGTAGGGAACTAATAGTTAGGGATAAAACCAGATTCCATCATTTCAGGCATGGTTCATGTTCATGTAATAATTTCTGGTGAGTGGTGAACATTTTAACAAATAAAAAGATCCTAAAAGAGTAGCCACAAGTAGCTAATGTCAATTTAGATATTCATTTAATCATTATAGAAATGGAATTCTCCTGGGTTATATGCATTTTATTAGTTGCTAAGGTCAAAACCACATGCTAATCTTGATGGAGCTAGTCTATAAACAATGATAGAGGTTCCATTGCCAAATTTGAAGGGCTTTAATCTGGAATACTAAGAGCTACTTAATGTACATAAACAAGTCCTTACACTTGTGGATTACTTGCCGAATTAAGTAGAAGGCCACTTGTTGCAATAAAATTGAAGATAACTATAAATTTTCTATCTTATCATCACACAGACATTTTCTCAGTAAAGCAGAACCACAAATGTACAATACATATGCAACAGAGCTTATCTACACAATTGTGACACATTTTTTTCTTTGATGAGAAGTTGATCCACTTATAAGTCCACCTAGGTTCCAAGCTTAGAAAAAGATTTAGAATTTGCTTGAAAACTCTTGAGTGAAAGTTAAAATCCATTTAGAATTCTTGTGCTCTTAGAGCCGTAGTTAATTAGTAGCCTAACCTGCCTACAAGGCTAAGACAATGAGAAGTCAAGTTTCATTAAGGATTCAAACAGAGACCTAACTCATATACAACATTCCATCCTAATTAGAGATTTGGGGAAAACATATTAATTTGGAAAGTCCAAGTAAGTAGAATTCAAAAACTAAGTTCTATAATTAACCTAAAATTCTACCTTGATTAGGGAACTAATCTAACTTAGACTCTAAAGTTTATGTAAAACCCTTTTGGTCAGTAGCAAAATCCAAAGGGACCTACTCCATTTTTTGGCAAATTAAAAGAGTAGTAGAAGATGCAGTGCAACATATAGAGTAAACACAAGTTGGATAAAAATGAACATATAAGCAATTATCCAAGAGATGGATATGTTCCAAAATGCATGACTGACCCCACAGAATAATAATGAATATGCACCCAAAATGTATGCTTCAATGATGGGAATACATCTGTTGAGAAGAGGGTTTGAGGAGAGAACCGTGAGGTTTCGCGAAGGTGCTGAGCGAAGAGAGAGATTGATCTAAAGCTGCATCAATTTTGTGGTTGTTTTGTTACTTTGTTGTTCTCTGTAAACCACGCTAGCTGGAAGACAGAAAATTAAAAAACAAAATAAATAAAAAATCTGAAAAGCTTGGATAATTTGTTGGGAAAGCACGAGGTGTAGTTCAGCTCACGTGGTGGCAACCTTCGTTCTCACCGTGGAGGAGAGGGTTGTGGACGCGCGGTTGTGGGGAGCGGATTGAGGGTCGCTGTGGTGGAGGAGAGGGGTTGAGTTCGCAGTTGTGGAGGGTTCAGTTCGCGACTGTGAAGAAGATGAGGAGGTTTGAGTTCGCGGTGAGAGTACTGTGCATGTGAAGATACTATTACTGAAAGCGCGCGCGCGAAGTGAAGATCGAGTACACTGATCAGTAATATAAATCAAAAAATTATACTTATATAGAAATTGAGTATTGCCAGCGCTTTTCCAAATAAACGCTGGTAAAGGACAAATACATTTGCCAGCGCTTCCTTAGGAAAGCGCTGGTAATAGTATTACCAGCGCTTTCCTAAGGAAGCGCTGGCAAATGTGTTGTCCTTTACCAGCGTTTATTTGGAAAAGCGCTGGCAATACTCAATGTCAGAGATTTGCTTGCGCTTAGTTAAAAAAGCGCTGGTAAATCCCAATAATTTGCTAGCACTTACCAAAGAAAGCGCTAGTAATACTTCTCCGCCTCATATTTTCTAGCGTTTTACGGGAAAACACTGGTGAATGTTGCGTCAATTTTTCCCTATTTTGGTGTAGTGCCCATATCGTAGATTGAGAAAAGCTTTTAATGGATGCCAGGAGAATGAAATTGCTCCGACGGCCTTAACCGGAGATCAAGTTTATCAACGGGTAAAGGACATGGATGTTATCTTTGGAAAGACCCATAAGAAGGCTACTGAGAAAAACATATGGAAGAAGAGATCGATCTTGATGTAAGACATTGTATTGATGTGATGCATGTGGAGAAAAATGTGTGATAGTGTAGTCAGGACGATTCTTAACATTCAAGGCAAGACAAAGGATGGTGTGAATGCTCGTCTAGATCAAGTTGCGATGGGTATACGAGAGCAGTTAGCTCCACAATCAGTAAGGGTTAAGCGGACTTATTTGCCCCCCAGCATGTCATACTTCATCGAAAAAAGAGAAAAGAAGTTTCTGTGAGTGTCTGCGGGGGGTCAAAGTGCCACAGGGTTACTCTTCAAATGTTAAGAGGCTTGTCTCAATGCAAGATCTCAAATTAGTTAGTTTAAAGTCTCATGATTGCCATGTCTTGATGCAACAACTACTACCAGTGGCTATTCGTGACATCTTGCCTAAAAAAGTTAGACATGCCATAATAAGGTCATGCTTATTCTTTAATGCTATATGTAGCAAAGTCATTGACCTTCAACAGTTGGATGAGTTGGAAACTAAGGCTGCTATTATCTTGTGTCAATTGGAGATGTATTTTCCTCCTTCATTTTTTGACATCATGGTTCATTTAATTGTTCATCAAGTGAGGGAGATTAGATTGTGTGGCCCCGTTCATTTAAGGTGGATGTACCCAGTTGAGCGATACATGAAAATCTTGAAAGGATATGTGAAGAATCCACATCGTCTTGAAGCATCTATTGTTGAAAGGTAAGTTGCAGAAGAAGCTATTGAGTTTTGTACTACATGTCAGAAGTGGAACCTATAGGGCTTCCTAAGTCTCGTCATGAGGGAAGATGTGATGGTAAGGGTACACGAGGTATTATTGTTAAGAGCATGGATCGAGAGGAAGTGATTCAAGTACATTTGTATATATTGAATAACACTGATGAGGTTGATCCTTACTTATGTGATCACAAAACCATTGTCAAGCAAAATTACCCTCGAATGAACGAAAAATGGTTGTTGAACAAGCATAATAAGACTTTCTTAAACTAGTTTAAAGATCAAATTGCGGAGGATAACACTGCTTCTGATACATTAAAATGGTTAGCACATGGGCCTAACTTTGATGTCATATGCTAGAGTGGATATGATATCAATAAGTTTTCCTTCTATACAAAGTCCCAGGATGACAAGAGTACTGTGCAAAACAGTGGGGTTATGGTTGTAGCCGAGTCCATTCACTTCTCTAGTTCAAAAGATACAAACCCTGTTATGGCATCCATATCTTACATTGGAGTCATTGAAGAGATTTGGGAGGTCGATTACACTAAATTTAGAGTAACTGTTTTTAAATGTAAGTGGGTTGACAGTAACAGTGGTGTACAAACCGATGAGTTAGGATTTACATTGGTAGACCTTGGCAAGGTAGGTCATACAGAAGATCCTTTCATCATGGCTTTCCAAGCAAGACAAGTGTTTTATACCCATGATCCTTCTGACAAAAGGTGGTCAGTGGTTCTCCAAGGAAAAAGCATGCATAATGGTAGTGAGGAAAATCAAGATTCAACTCTTGATATTTCCAATACTCCTTCTTTCTCAACATGGATGCCTTCTTTCAATGATGAAAATGAAGTGGACGATGTACATGCCATTCGTGATGATCATCATGAAGAGATATGGGAGAACATTACTACTTGATCATGGTGTAAGTTATGTTTAAAGTGATATTTATTAGTTAAGTTATGTTTATCTTGATAATTATAAGTTAAGTTTTTTTTGTTATTTAATTTGATATTTATATGTTAAGTTATAGTGTAAGTTATAAATTAAACATTATAACAAATCAATTAAAACTAAACATAATTAATCTATAACATACTTTAAATTCATATTTTCTTAATTACGATAGATCTATGAACTCAAGTCGTCTTTTGGATGGTGGTAGGCCCAAGCCTATTAGGTGGATTTACCCTAATGTAAGTAGTTTATTAGTACCTGAGATTCAATTGCAGTATAAAATAGTTACTATTATGTTTTTATTCATTATATATTCAAATTGTGTATTCATTTGTAGTGTCATAGGCAACGTGGCGGCTAGGAGTGCGGATATTATGTCATCAAGTGGATGTTCAACATTGTCTCCGCGGGTATTACAGATCGATGGAAGGAGGTAACTAATAACATTTGTAAATAGTTATAGATTAATTATGTTTAGTTTTAGTTGATTAGTTATAATGCTTAATTTATCTTATGTTAATGGAATGTGCTGATTTTCGACAATCCGGAAGCATTCTCTGAAGAGGACATTAAGGACATCAAGGAACATTGGGCAAACTTCTTTCTTGAGATGACTGAACATTAATTTGTGACATTAGGTTTCTTTTTGTTTTTTATGGATGACATGTGATTTCTTTAATTAGTTTAATTTGCTATATATCTTTGTTGTTTCTTTGTTATGTATTTAATTAGTTTAAATTTATGACATTATATAATTAGTTGAGTTTGTTGGATCAAAAGAAGCTGACTTTTGCATAATCAATATAGTAGTTTGGCTAACTCTGTATAGTGAATTACATTATGTAATTGTTGGGATTCTGTTTTGACTGAGATTGTTCTGGTTGTACATATGAAACAGGGTTAAGGATTGTCACTGGTTTAAAATAGAGTATTTAAAAAAAAAAGTGGACTATCAACATCGGTTACAATAGAGAACCGATGTTGAATTATCAATTTGAACATCGGTTCTGAGTTATAGCCGATGTGAAACGTAATCTTTCAACAAATTATAAATTTGTTAAGGATCACTTTCAAAATCGGTTACAAGACAAAACCGATATTGAATTCTCAATTTCAACATCGGTTCTGGATTATAACCGATGTTAAAAAGTCCTACATTCTACATCATATGTTTCTACATCGGTTCCATAACCGATTTAGAATGATATTTTTAACCGATATAAAACGTGTTAATTGCACTAGTGATAGAGATGTAGAGATTATGTGATGAGTTTGACGTAAGTTTGTTAACCTTATATAATGCTAGATGACAATAGTGAAACTAAAACAAATCATATGTTGCTACAAGAAAAGGAAAGGGCATGCAAGTGAAGAGACTGCAAAGTAAAAATGCTCATACGTAATGGCTATTTCATAATGTCTATTTATTAAATCGTTTTGTTTTTACATATTCTTGCATCTTTATATATGTTTGTTAATATACAAAGAGCAATAACTCAACCCACTAACCCACCCCATCATGGACTAGCAAATAAAAAAATATAAATATGGAAGATGAAGCATTCAAGCCTTTTTTATTTTTGAATAAAAAAATGAAATTAAAATCAAACGAAAATGACAAAAAATAAAATATAAAGATGAAAAGTAAAATTTATAGTTAAAAAATGGAATTAAATTTAAAAATATGATAATGACAATGAAAATAAAATTTAAATTAGAAATAAATTTATAAATAAACTTGGAATTAAATGAAAATTTGTAATTAAAATTGAAATTAAAATTAAAAAATAAATTTAAAATTAAATTACAAATACATATTGAAAAATAAATAAGACCCAAAAATGAGTAATCACAACAATAAAGACCCATTAAATAGTGATTTAAGGAGACTCATTTTTAAGAGAATTAAAAAAAGAAATATAATACAAAAACATATATACATAAATACCCTCTATTAGGCAAAAAAAAAAAAAAAATACCAAATATACCCCAACCATTATGAAGTGATTTTACAAATTTACCCCAGCTTATTTATATATAAAGATTTAAAGTAAGCATCTAATTTTGTTATTGAATAAATAGCAATTGCCACGTGAGAAAACTTAGTTGCAATTTCATAGATGTTTTAGGTGCTCCTTTCCAATGGATGTAACAACTCATCTATAAAAATAGGAAGATTCTATGGTATTCCTTAGATAACTTACTCTTGCCTATGTGGTCCAATAAAATAGTGAGAAGTTAGACCCATGTGACATTCATATGAATTATTTAGTTGAGGTGACGCATTCTGATTGGACATAGGATACTTAAATCCTCTAGTTTTCAAGGATACCATAACAATGCCCATAAAAATATAACATGTGTAAATCATATTGTGATTGAAAATCAGCACCTTAAGCACTTGTGAAATTGTAGATATGTTTTCCCATATCCAAATTCACCTTCAGCAAAAAATCTTATCCATTAGTCCTCTAGAATTATCATCGCTAGACATATTAGTCTCTTTATCAAATCGGCTCTGTTAAACTTAACATATGTGCGCACACATGAGAGGTAAAATTCTCATAACCTCTGCAAGGGATCAAAGAAAGACCTTTTGAAGATTAAATTTGATTTCCAAATTGATAATTTGTAAAGGGTGAAGTGAAGCTACACAAAGAAAAAAAGTTATGGCTAATGAGGGCATTTCAAAGACAAAAAAAATAAAAGAAATAAATTATAAATGTCTTTAAAAAGCTTGGGTAGGAAGGGAGTGGTGTCAGTCTCCCATGGCTAACATCAGGTGTCTTAGAATTTGGATTCGGACCTAATTCAACCCCAAAAGCTAACTCATGGGATCAAGGTTGCCCCCACTTATAAACACTATTGAGGTCATATTATTATTTAATGTGGGATTCCAACAACAGCACAAACTGAGACAAGCTTTGTTAGTAAGCTATTTCGCAAGGGTGATGCTCCAAGGTGTAAATGTGAAAGGAACGTCATAGTAAACACCATAAAACCAAGTTAAGAACCCAAATATACTCGTGTGCTCATATTATAAAGTGATAATAATGATTTCGAGATATTGATTGAAGCAAATTTAGGTTCAAATTTAAAGGTCCACTTCTAATTTATATTGCATCTCATTGCAGAAGAAAAAGCTACATTATGCTTATTTCTTGTGGTTGGATTTTGCTACTGGCGATGATTTGGTGCTTTGTGAGATGGAATCATTGAGGTGGAAATGAAGGTGAATTAGCTGGAAATAAAGATGAATGACCTACAAAATAAGATGAATGACATGCAAATAAACATGAATGAGCTGCCAATGAAGATTTATAAGAAGTTCGTTAAGGTGGAAAATGATCTTAGGCATTTGAAAAAGATGTGTTTGGGTTGTTAGGGGGTTGTGATGGTGGCTGTTATCATTGTAGATGAATGTATTTGAAAGGAGGATCAGATGAATTCAAGTAATTTAGGCTTAGACCAGGAATTAGTGTTTAGTATGTATTAGATTAGAACTTCTTTTGGTTTTGATTTATTATTGAACTTTCCATTTGCAGCCACAATGTGGCTTTTGGTAATGGGAATGACATGTGCCATTACATTATGAACTGAAGCAACCATTGGGCACAATTGGATTAACCTATATGATTAGTGATTTGGTTTTGATCCTTGTAACAGTTAAACTGATCTTTATCAAAACAGCATACAAATGCACAAACTAAAAGAAATTGAATAACACAATGTAAGCAAAATATATGGAATTACAATGATTTTCCAAATAGTGCCATTACATATTTCAATGAAAAGGCTTCTCTCTTTAGACCTATTGATGTTCATGTAATTAGAAAATAATAATACCAAATGACTGCCAGAAGAAAGCAACCCAAAAAATAGCCTAAATATAGTAGGAATATCTCTATGCACTATACCAAAAGACATCAACCAGACCCTAAAATTTTCCCTTTACACAATGTCATATACAAAATGAAACTGCCCATACCATACCTAACTACAAGGTGACTACCACACCCTAAACAACAACAAAAACAGCTCACACATTATTATAAAACTTCATTTCTTGCTTGCAGTTGGTGGCTTGAAACTTGGAGTTGAAATGATCTTAAATATTCTTCATGTAGTGTTACTGCTTGATGCTCCCATTGTCTCATTAGAAACCACTTCAGATATTGCTACTTCTTTATGTCTTGCAGTGGTTGATTGAGGTTCATATGGAAGGCTTAAAGGGACACTTGCCGTGAAAGTTGTAGGCACTGTTGCTATTGGAGCTGCAACCTGGTGGCCACCTTGCACATGGTGGAATTAGGCCTAGTGGCCTATATAGATGTGCAGAAAGCCTAATTCCCCTGAGTGGTGGCACTACAATAAAAACACTTTTTAGTAATCGATTTAGAGACTAAAAATTTTGGGTCATTGTAGAGACCGATTTAGAGACCAAATCCATAGAGTTCTTGTCAAAAACAAAATTCGTTTCTATTTCGGTCACAAATGTATTTTAGAGACCGAATTAGAGACCAATTTTTTGAATAAAATTAGAGATCGAAATATCAGTCAATAAATTGTAAATAAATAATTCACATTAAAATTAAAATAAAATGTTGGAGTTAGTGACCGAGATTTCGGTCTCTAAAACTTAAATTCCTATTTTAGATACCAAAGTTTTAAAGAGCGAATTAGAGATCAATTTTTTGAGTAACATGTCTAGTTGTGTCTAGTTGTGGGGGCTGCCACTTGTGTTGGTGTTCTAACTGCGAGTGGGCTGAAAGTTGCAGGCCTTACTAACTGCTACTAGTGTCCATTACCTCACTAGCCTAGTATAAGGTATTTTTATTGGACTTAAGTCACTCATCAGCCCAAAACTCACCTAAAAAACTCTTCTATTCAACTCCTATTCAGGATACACCACTTCGACTCATGCAATAGCTTATATATATTACTGCTAAGAATACGTAAATTGAGTGACGGTGCTCTACATATATGTAACTAGTGAGTAGACTCGAACTTTCAACTCAAGCCTAAAGAAATAATTAACTACTTCAAGTAAATGCAATAGCTTGTATTTTGTTATTAACTAACTGATCAGTATCATGGCATATATTATATCCTGTGTTTTCTAAATGATTAAATGTAGTGAACGCTTAAATCGAAGCTGAAATAATTCCAGAACTAGTTAGTTTATTAATACTCATCTATTAAAGTATCAACTTGTAGTTTTTACAATTTACCTCTATCAAGTTCGAAATCTCATGCAACTTTCTTGGTCAAATTCAATGTTGTTCTGCTTCATAAGCATGAAACTAATTTCAACTCAATTACGGACCACGGGGATCTCTTCAGAAATTTTTACGAAGCTAAAGCTTGATATGACTTTTGTTCTCCTTCATCTACACGGTGTTGCTGGATTTCCATTGTCACTTTTTTTTGAGGTTTCATTGGTCGCTTTTCAAAGTCTTTATTTTGGTTTTTATCTTGAGGGGTTGACACTGACTGACTCAAAGTCTTTCTAAATAACTGTAAACCAATAGATGTATTGTAATTGTATAACTAAATGCTAGTTGAAAATATGATAATGGACACGAGATTGTTTGCATACCATGGTTGTGTTATTTGTTTCGACTATGTTTGATTTGTTTAAAAATTTGGTGTAGAATTATAATGCTGAATTCAAATTCTTATACGAGTAAAGATCCAAATTGGTTCTTGACAAAAAATCACATTAACATTTTGGTCTCTAAGAAATGAAAATATCAATTTAGTCCTCAAGAATGTAAAATACGGGTCAAATTGATTCTTTTTAGGGACATTTTAACCCCTATCAGGGATTATTTTGATCCGTATTTTACATTCTTGAGGATCAATTTGATATTTTTTATTTTTCAATAATCAAAATATCATCATAATTTTTAATCGAAGATCAATTTAAATTTTACTATTCGTATAATTAAATGCAATGGTTGCAAAATGGCAATGACGAAGATGATGGCAATAGCGTGGTAAATAAATGTTATGCATCGAATTAGTAATTCTTAAGGTTCAGATTAAGGATTAAAAATAATATAAGATAATAATTTCCTGTTTTTTTTGACAAAAATAATTTCCTAATTCTATTGAAATTCGGAATTCCAATTCTAATGTGCATATTAAATAAAATAATTGAAATTGGGAGGTGTAATTTCAATCCCAAAAAGAACTCCGTGCCAAAGTCCACACACCCAACACAAAGAACTTGCGTATTGGGGATAGAATAAATCAAGCCGTTCCTTAAGGATTTATGATCCAGTTTATTTAAGATATAGTTTGGTCTAATTTATTTAAAAA
The DNA here is from genome assembly GCA_039655645.1 of Ammopiptanthus mongolicus. NCBI lineage: Eukaryota > Viridiplantae > Streptophyta > Magnoliopsida > Fabales > Fabaceae > Ammopiptanthus > Ammopiptanthus mongolicus. Next base: position 15,545,977 of record CM077351.1, on the reverse strand, counting down.
AAAGTAAGTTCAATGATTTTTAAAAAATTTATATAGCTAAAGAGATCAGATTAAGGTTTTAAAAAAAGTCTAATAGGCCTTTCAGGTCGACCTATTTAACACACACATATATAATATATAATACTGTAATATATTATTTATAATGTTTATAATATTTGAAGGCCTAATGACATATTTATCAGTATAAGCTTACCAACCTCTTTATCGTTAGAAGTTCATAAATCTATTTATAAATGAAAGCCTATGACCTATTTATAGAAAGAGACATTTTTAAATTACTTGTTAAAAAATAAGCTTTTAAATAAACTTTCAGACTAGATCAGACTCAACAATACGCTAAATCAAACTTAAAAGTTGGCCAATATTAAACAAATAGATCAGATTGAGGCGTTGAAACGGAAATTCTATCTGCATCTAAATCGACCTAATCTATTCTCTGCCGTGATCATCTAATAAGAGCTGTCACATGTAGGGGACGACATTAAATGATCCATCATGATTGGTGGAAGACCCCATAAATTACGCTTTGTCTTTTAATGCTTAAATAAACAACACCAAAATTCAAAAAAGAAAATGTAAAATGAATCTTCTTTTGTCAGGTTCAAGTAATAATAATAATAAGAGATTTTTTATTATCAACAAAGAAATCAATATATAAATTTTTTTATAGAAAATTATATTTTAACTTTTTAATATATTGAATATAATATTTTTTAAGAGAGAATTATTATTATTGATTCCTTAAAATATGTAAATTTATACATGATAGAAAAAATCTAATAATAATCACTACTAGATCTGAGCTTCATTTAACCGGATAGAAATCTGCTATCCTAATAAATGATATCTCGGTATTTCCTAATAATCAAATATTAGAAATGAGCATAAATATTAATGAGTTGTTATCTTATTTTCTTAAGTGTCAAATTATTATTGGTGGAAGACAGAAAATTAGGACAGAAAATCTCCATCCCATTTAACCGCACTAGAAAACTTAGAGAGTTCAGAACTCAGAAGAATAAATAAAGAGTACATATTTGGCCATTTCCATTTGGGAGCTGATTTAGGAGTAAAAAGAATCGATGTACAGAGTCATGAGAACCGAGAAGAAGAACGTTACTTATGTTCCGCCATCGTTATTCCGTAGACTTCAACTCTGGTCCCCAAAGCTAAAAGCTGAAATAAAATTTTCTACATATATTAATGGGTGGGCCCTACATTAACTTTTAAAATTGCTAATTTCCTTTAATTATTTTTTTGTGGTTCCGAATTTCCTTTAATTTCTAAAGAGTAAAATAGGCTTTTTTTTTACCTAAATAGTATAATTTGTTTAGAGAAATACGGAAATAATGTAAATTTTATAAAAATAATGTGATTGGGATAAGTTGTAATGGAGAAGTACGACTTACACATCAAAGTCGTACCTCTAACACACGACTTTGCTTTATATTGTTTAAATTAAAAAAAAATCCTAATTACACTGAAGTCGTAGATACAACCCACGACTAACTCACTTTTTTTTATAAAAGATGAACAAGTCGTAGGTGAGACCTACGACTCCAATATTTTTCATTTCATGGAAGTCGTACTCCCCATATACGACTTCCTTAAAAAAAAAATTGGAAAAATAAAAGTCGTATTCTACCTCTACGACTTCAATGTAATTAGGATTAAGTCGTGCGTTAGATGTACGACTTTGGTATGTAAGTCGTGCATCTCCATCACGACTTACCCCAATCACGTTATTTTTATAAAATTTACACTATTTGTGTATTTCTCTAAACAAATTACACTATTTGAGTAAAAATCCCGAGTAAAATAAGAACAACTTGGATATTGAGGATAACTCATAACTGGTTTCCCCAGCTCCACCTTCTGCTCCTTTATCATTTTCTTTTTCTTCTTCTCCTTTATCATTTTCATTCTAGCTCCATATTTGATTACTTAGCCATCTTCAGTTAAAATATATGTAGAAGCTACCATATATATGGATAAGCCAACACCACTGTTTTCATTTTTATTAACACTTCATCTATCAGCAATATCAGGTAATTTAGAAACGAAAATATGATTTTTGAACAATCGATTCACCTGAGTACTTTACACATAAACAATCAGGTGTGGCTAATCAATTGTTCAAATAATATTGCTTATTTAGAAATGAATTATTATTATAATAATTATATTTCTCATATATGTCTTCTGCAACAATGGTTAATTAACAAATCAAAAACCATTTCATTTGCAGGGGTAATTTCACTATAGTTAACAAATGCAACTTCACAGTGTGGCCAGCTACATCTTCTAGCACAGGTATTGCTCAGCTTTCACCCACCGGCTTTGCTCTTGAAACGGGTGAGTCTTCCACCATCACAGCACCTACCGCTTGGTCAGGCCGCGTCTGGGGTCGGACTCTTTGCACCACAGCCGACAACTTCTCCTGTGTGACAGGTGATTGTGGCTCCGGCGAGGTGGAATGCCGCGGCAAAGGAGCCGCGCCACCTGCCACACTGGCAGAATTAAGTTTAGGCAATAGTGCTACTGGCCTTGATTTCTTTGATGTCAACTTGGTAGAAGGTTACAACGTCCCCATGCTGGTAGTTCCTCTTCCTCGTGGTGGTTCCGGTGGCAACTGCTTCAGCACGGGTTGCCCTAATGATGTGAATGCTGTTTGTCCTGTAGAGCTTGCGGTCAGGAACGTGGATAATGACCAAAAAATTGTGGCGTGTAATGGCGCTTGCAGGGTGTTCAACGAGTCGCAGTATTGTTGCACTGGCGAGAATAACACTCGAGAAACTTGCAACCCAACTTCTTACTCTCGGGTATTCAAGAGGGCATGCCCACAGGCATATAGCTACCCGTTCGACGATGAGACAAGCACGTTTACATGTTCATCTGCAGATTACAACATCATCTTTTGTCCTGCCTCTAATACCACCGGGTTAGATTTTACTTTCCATTTTGGTGTACTGCACCCTCTCCAAATTAATAATATTTTAATATATAAATTAAAATTTTATTTAATATTAAAAAAATAAGATACATGATAAGATATTATTGGTAGAAGATGATGTGATATATCAAAATGGGATAAGAGATCGTTATTCATTTTCCTCACCAAATTTCCTTTGCTTTATGGATATCTTTTGTCTCCATTTTGGTATACCATATCATGTTCCCATCAATAATATTTTGTCACATAATTTGAAATTTCTTATAATTTGAAAAAAATAAAATATATGATAATATATTATTGATGGGGACAATATATAGTATATGAAAATGAGACAACAATTGCTCATCACTGCTTGTGTTACTCGATTTTGACACACCTATAGGAGGTTATTGGTCATTGTTTTTTATTTTAGGACAAAAACTAACATCTAGTTGTTGTTCCACAAAGTGTGTCATAATCCTTTGCTATAGATATTTCGATTAGTCAATTGATTTAAATATTCTATGATTAATAATGAGAAATGATGAGAGATGATATTTATTGACCAATCAAAATCCATAGTATAAGGTTATAATACATTTTGGGAGACATCAGATGTTATAAATATGATTAGCTTTACCTGAAGGATGTGAGAGTATCCAGCTCTATTAGCATAAAAATATAGATGTCCCACTCCCATGGTGTGTCAAATCTTGTACTAAAAAAACATTTTTCTTTAAGGTTTTCCTGTACCTAGTTCTTTTTTCGAATATTTTTTGGATAAGTATGAAGTTTCTCATATCTTGAGACCAAATATACCATATTTAGATGTAAGAGGAAGTATTGTATGAATGTTAACCATGAGTGTTCAAATATAAAATTGTTTTTTTGATTGGTTGAGCTACTCTCTCTCTCTCTCATATTGATTTTTTTTTTTTATTATTCTCCACCCACCTTCAAATTTTATTGGTCCCCTTTGAAAAGAAAGGAAAAAAAAAAGAAAAGAAATCTTACTCTCATCCCATTTTTCTCTATAGTACCAATCGCATATATATGACTATTTCCCTGTCGTAAAATGGCCCATAGCTATGTGTACAGAGTAAGGTGATAGTCCCACTCCCCTATATGATAGAAGATTCCAGCAGCGTCCCAGCTCCCACGATTTAAATCTCAAACTTAATCATATAGTTTTCTTTATCTTTCTTCAAAATTTGTAGTTATTAACAAATGATTAAATTACAAGAACAAAAAAAATTAATTATGACTAAATATATTTAGTGTTCAATTCTTGTTTTGAAGTTAGTGTAGGAGACTATGGATAAATTAATTTTGATAAAAAAAATTACAATTCAGCATAAAATAAGTAATGGTTTACCAATATGTGGTTGGTCTGAGTGATAACAAGCTCAAGTCTCTTAAACAAGTGGTCAGGAGTTCGAACTCTGACTCTTGTATATAGAGAAAATCTGATTGGGAGAGGTCAACCCTTCAATGTCGTGTAGTTGTGTGCGGGATATCCTAGGAAATAAAAAAAAAAAAAAAATAAGTAATGTAATGTAATGTAATGGTTTGAAACTTAACCTAAAACTTGTACCCTCCGTAATCTTAATATATCAAATTTGGCCACTAATCAAATCAATTTGGATCAACCAAAACCAATTGAACCTTTGTCATTAACTTTAAAAGAAATGATAATTTCCCCACATTTTATGAATGTTTTCACACATTTCGCATCCAGATTGATCTTTCAGTTTAAATTGAGCTTGAACATTGATTTGCACCTTAACCATTAAAAAGGTACTTTCTTCCCTCTCGAAGGTTACTAATTATTATTTTTTTCTACAATATAATGTAGCCTGAGTTCGCTGAACCAGAGTATGAGTGTTGGAGATTCACTTATTGCTGGCAATGGGACAACTAAGTGGCTTTCTCCTTTAGGAGATTTTGCATTCGGATTTCACCAACTTCCTAATGAGCTTTTCTTGCTGGCTATATGGTATGACAAGTTACCCAACAGGACTATCATTTGGTATGCAAATGGAGATAACCCTACTCCTAAAGGATCAAGATTAGAGCTAAACGACTCCCATGGGCTAGTGCTTAGAAGCCCTCAAGGTTCAGAGCTATGGAGATCATCATATTTTACATCAGGTACAATATATAGTGGTCTAATGAATGATGATGGAAATTTTCAGCTGCGTGACCAAAATTTTGTGGCATTATGGGATACTTTTAGTCATCCTACTGACACATTGGTGCCTACTCAAGTAATGGAGTTAAATAGCAATCTTTCTTCTCGACAAGGGGAGTTAAACTTCTCACGTGGAAGGTTCAAATTTCGTCTGCAAGAGGATGGTAATGTTGTGCTCAACCTTATAAATTTGCCTAGCAATTACAGTTATGAGCCTTACTACTAGGGGTGGGCATGGGTACGGGTCGACCCACGAACCCGGTGTACCCAATCCAACCCAACCCACAAATACTGGGTTGGTTCGGGTCATTGGGTTGGGTTGGTTTCTAAATAAGTAGACCCATAGCTTATGGGTTGGGTGCTGGGTCCAAAGATTGTAAACCCACTCAACCCAACCCAACCCACATATTGAAGCCCAGCTACTGGAGCGAGGAGTGACTCTTCTATCTTGTATTTGATGACTCTTCTTTAATACTCAGCCGCCTAAATTGGAGTGACCATTTTTTGGTTACATGAGCAGAAATAGTTTGAAGACATGCAGAAATAGCGTGAAGACATAGTCAGTGAAATTATTTAGGAATTGTTTGAAGACATTATTATTTTTTTGATTTCACTTGTTTGTTTAATTTTGATGGATATTGTGCTCCAAATTGAAGTTGTATGCTTCATTTTGTTTTTGGAAGTTCAAATTAATGCATTGGTAGTATTTTTCTTCCCTATTATTTGCTTTTGATAAAAACAAAATATTTTACTACCAAACCCGGTCACCCGACCCAAACCAACCCGTATGAGGTTGGGTTGGGTTGGTTTGGGTTACATGAAAATTTTCGAAGAAACTGATCCAACCCAATCCATATTTATTTGATTGGGTTGGGTCTTTAAATGCACCAAAACCCACCCAACCCGACCCATGCCCACCCCTACAGTTACTACAACACTGGCACTGTTGATGATAAGAATCACACAAATGTTGGTTTGCGTATGATATTTGACGAATCAGGCTTCTTGTACATACAAAAAAAGAGTGGGGAGAAGTTTAAAATCATCAAGCCAAATGAGACGTTCTTAACCAATGAGTTCTACTATAGAGCAACAATCAATTATGATGGAGTTTTCACAATAGAATATCACCCAAAGGATCCAAAAAATGGACAAAGCTGGGTTGTTGCAAAGACTATACCAGAAAATATTTGTTTATATGCTCCTACATACACAAATGGCGAAGGTGTATGTGGGTTTAATAGTATATGCACCCTCAAAGATGACAAAAGACCAATGTGTAACTGCCCAGAAGGGTGTTCTCTATTTGATTCAAATGACATGTATAGAGGCTGCATACCAAATTTCCAAGTCATTTGTCAAGCAGATAGGCGTCAGGGTCCGCAGGATGATCTATACATAATGAAGGAATTACCAAACACAGATTGGCCCAACTCTGATTATGAAACAATAAGTCCTTGCAGCCTACAAGCTTGCACCAAATCTTGCCTGCAAGATTGCTTATGTGTGATGGTTACCTCCAACGAAAGTTCCTGCTTGAAGAAGAAGCTCCCGCTCTCATTTGGAAGGAAAGATCAGGGAGTAAATGGAACTTCTGTCATAAAATTGATGAAAAATAATGATCCTCGCGCCTCCTTCCCAAATACAAAGAAGAATGATCATGCTACTTTGATCACTGTTATATCAGTTCTTCTAGGCAGCTCTGTGTTTGTCATTTTAATTTTGGTTGGTGCAATAAGTTTTGGTTTTTTCTACAACCGCGAGAAGATCAAAAGTATTAGCACCAACAAAGGTGTTGTCGATATAAATTTGCGTAATTATACTTTCAAGAACTGGTAGAAGCAACAAGCAACTTCACAGAGGAATTGGGAAGGGGATCTTGTAGCATTGTCTACAAAGGAACAATAGAGATGACTAGTGTGGCTATTAAGAAATTAGACAAGTTGTTCCAAGACAGTGATAAGGAATTTAAGACTGAAGTAAATGTGATAGGCCAAACTCATCACAGGAACCTGGTTCGTCTAATTGGCTATTGCAATGAGGGACAACACCGGATTCTAGTATATGAGTTCATGACAAATGGCACTTTAGCAAGCTTCCTTTTCAAACATTTGAAACCAAATTGGAAGCAACGAGTCCACATTGCTCTTGGGATTGCAAGAGGGCTTGTATATTTGCATGAGGAATGTTGCACCCAGATCATCCATTGCGACATAAAGCCACAAAATATACTTTTAGATGATGATTACAATGCCAGAATTTCAGATTTTGGGTTAGCAAAGCTTTTATCCATTAATCAAAGCCGCAGTGAAACTGGAATTAGAGGAACAAAAGGATATGTGGCACCAGATTGGTTCAGGAGTGCACCGATCACTGCTAAGGTTGATACTTACAGTTTTGGTGTGTTGTTATTGGAGATCATTTGCTGTAGGCAAAAATGTAGATATGGAGTTTGCAAGTGAAGAAAAGGGGATTTTAACTGATTGGACATATGATTGCTTCAAGACAAAAAAACTAGACATTCTTCTTGAAAATGATTGTGAAGTTATCAATGACATGAAGAGCTTAGAAAGGTTTGTCATGATTGCTATTTGGTGCATTCAAGAAGATCCCTCTCTTAGGCCAACAATGAAGAAGGTTATGCTGATGCTGGAGGGAATCGTTGACGTTGCAATTCCCCCAAGTCCCTACCTTTATGGTTCTGTTAGTTGCTAATGAAAATAGTTTCTTTTGGATGTGGCTTTGGCATTGCCGCTTTTTCTTTTCTACAAATTGATTTTGATTTTCATGTCATAATAGAAAAACAATTATTAACAGTGAGAAGTTGGTCACATTGTGTTTACAATAGTGTGTTAGAAAATTTTATTTTCTGAAATGTTGGTCTTCCATTGATTTATACAAAAAAAAAAAAACAAAAAAAACAAAACGTTGGTTGAATCATGATGTGTTTTGGAATATCCATTTTGTGCAGGTATGCATCATTATTTTTTCTTGTACATTCTTGGTGTTCTAAATTCTGCATCAATGATCTTAGAGGCGTTCTTTGTTTACGTTTAAATTCAACAAATAGGAGCTCTATTCAGCACCTTCAAGCTCTCAGTCTTCCACACTATGAACATGAAATATAGAGAGTTTATTGGTAAAGCCAGGCAATTATTATGAAGCAAATTTCATGGAAGAATTGTGTTTAAACTAAATGCCTATACCAATCAATTATCTATCTCTTTTTTTTTTTTTGTTTTTTTTTATAAGCAAAAGGAACTTTATTAAGGGAGTACAAGGAGTACTCCAAACCGGATGGAAGTGCCTCGTTAAAACCTCCCAAAGCCAAAATCCAGTGGGAAAAAGACTAGGGGAGGAAAAAGAGTACACAACCACCAAAAGTACAGTGTTACAACCAATGAAATTCGACTGCAACTGCTGAGAAATCAAAAACAGCAGCACTATATACTACCCCACCCATCAGCCAACAAAAATATCCATCCCCATAAATCTTAACACAAACTAATACAAGGAAGCATGATAGCCAAGGTAACCAGCCATATATTGCAAGTCCACATCCACCAAATTGCTGGTAATGACATCGGCAGCACCCATAGTAATGTAAGTTTTGTTTAGTTTGAAAATCTTAGTATATTTTGAACCTCACATAGGCATTGCCATATTGTCTTGAGAAGCATGTTATTCATAGAGATATCAAACTAGAAAATTTATTGCTTGACTATGAGATACACTAAATATCCTTGTATTAGGTTCCCCCTCTTTTACCTCTTAATTAGATCTTGGACCCGTGCGATGCAAGAGTGAATTATGTATAAAGAGAAATATTTCATACTATTTTGAAATAATATTATACTTAAGTCTAAAAAATAACAAATTAAAAGAGCAAAAAATAAATAATCGAGTAGTAACTGAAGCAAAATAGATAAAAAAAAATTACAGGAATGATAAAAAATAATAAATTTATTGATATTCAAATATAAATAAGTATTGTAAGCAATTTGTCTCAATTTTGTAATGAGATATATATACGCTAAAAGAATAACAATTGATAAAGTTCACAAATATGATGTCATGGAAATAGAATTCAGATGTGTAGTTCATTCATGACAACTATTTGCATCAATGTCGTCCTGCAATTAATAATGAGCAAAATAAGTTTATTTCCGTTGCATAAAGATCTAACCTTGAAAGAATTCATCACATTTTCTGTTAAATTTCCAAATGTTTTGTTAGATATGTGCAAGAACTTACTTGCATGGCCAGCAAGACAAATGTTAATGTATTGAAAAACAAAATTGCATATAGTCGAGTCCGAGAATGGATCCAAATGCATGCTCAACGATGGTCGTGTTTTCTGTTTTCCATCACTCTTCAATAGCAACATTAACAGTAATTTCCGTTGCAATTTATTAAGTCTATAGTTAAACCTAAAGTCAGGGACTATGAGGTGTAACATTTGGAGGTATTATGATGTTGAAGTACAAAGTATACCAATAGAAGAGTTTAATAATAACATAATCCAGTCAAAAAATAGTAATAACTTAATAAAAAACTAAGAATTGAGATAATTAATAACTTACTAGTTTACTAAAACTAAAAGTGTACACTATTTTACATGACTAATTGAAATTCAATTTAATTGTCTAATTTGTTCCTTCTACACAATTAAAGAAAGCAGGATTACATAATACAAAAACTTAAGTGTTATGAAAAGTTTAATAATAATATAATATAAACTATCAATTAAAACAACTAATAACTTATTAGTTTTACTAAAAATTAAAACTCCACACTATCTGAAATGACTACTTGAAGTTCAATTTAATAGTCTAATCTGTCCCCTATGCATAATTAAAGAGAGTACGGTTACAGAATACAAAAAGTTAAGTAAATAAAAAGTTTAATAGTAACATAATAAAAAAAACTAAAAACAGACAATTAATGACTAATTAGTTTTGTTGAAAACTAAAACTCCACATGCATTATCTTGAATGGCTAATTGAAGTTAAATTCAATTGTCTATATTGTTCCCTATGCACCATTAAAGAGAGCACGTTTACAAAATAGATAAAGTTAAGTATATGAAAAGTTTAATAATAATTAAAAACTAACAATTAAGACAATTAATGACTTGTGACTTATTAGTTTACAAAGAACGAAAATCCACACTATCTTACATGACTAATTAAAGTTCAATTTAATTGTCTAATCTGTACCGTATGGATAATTAAAGACTTATTATTTTTACTAAAAACTAAAACTGGACACTATCTTAAATGACTAATTGAAGTTCAATTTATTTGTCTAATCTGTCGCCCGTGAAGAATTAAAAATAACACGGTTACCTAATATAAAAAGTTAAGTAAATGAAAAGTTTAATAATAAATTAATAAAAAACTAACAATTAAGACAATTAATAAATTATTAGTTTTACTAAAAACTAAAACCCACGTTATTTTGAATGACTAATTGAAGTTCAATTTAATGGTCTATTAAGTTTGTTATGCACAATTACAGAATACAAAAAATTAATTAGATGAAAAGTTTAATCATAACATAATAGAAAAACTAATAATTAAGACAATTAATGACTTATTAGTGTTACTAAAAACTAAAACTTCACACTAACTTCAAAGACTATTTGAAGTCCAATTTAATTGTCTAACATGCTCCCTATGCACAATTAAAGAAAGCACACAGTTACTGAATACAAAATGTTAAAGTAGATGAAAAGTTTAATAATCACATTAAAAAACAAACAATTAAGATAATTAATGACTTTCTGAAGTTTGATTTATTTTTCTAATTTATTCCCTACGCACAATTAAAGATAGCTCGATTAAAGAATTCAGGTTAATTAGATGACAAGAATAATATCATAATAAAAAAACTAACACTTAATGACTTATGAGCTTTACTAAAACTAAAACTACACACTATCTTAAATGACTCATTGAAGTTCAATTTATTTGTCTAATTTATTCCCTATGCATAATTAACGATAACACGGTTACATAATACAAAAAGTTAAGTAGATAAAAAGTTTAATAAAAAAATAATAAAAAACTAACAATTAAGACAATTAATGAGTTATTAAGTTATACTAAAAACTAAAAGTCCACATTATCTTTAATGACTAATTCAGGTTCAATTTAATGATCTAGTATGTTTCATATGCACAATTAAAGAATATAAAAAGTTAATTAGATGAAAAGTTTAATAATAACATAATAAAAAATGTAACAATTAAGACAATTAATGACTTATTAGTTTTACCAAAAACTATTGAGCAAAAAAAATCCTAAATCCATGATTACAGTATTTTAAGCTTTTTTTAATAGAAAAACCTATTTTATTACGAATCAGAAATACAAATCAGATTTCTTACCTATTTTAAAACAACATCGTACACTATCACAATACTCCAAAGCGAACAAAAGTGAAACATGATCAATCAACACGCAACATAAACCAAAGAAAACCGTTTAATATATAAAAAAAAAATGAAATTCAAAGCAAAGACGTTAATAAAAAACAAAAAAAACAGGCGCTTCTTAGAACTTTTGTCAAACACCTAAACTCTGAAATCAAACCATCATCTTGTACCAAATCCAAATAAAAAACAGAAACCATATATCCCCATCTACCTTAAGGCACCGAAATCGCAAGGAGAAGAGGTAATGTTTTTTAAAAAAAATCAATCATGTCGTGGAAAAGAGGTAATGAAGAAAAAATGATGTAACCAGAAATGAAAAAAGATTTTTTCCCCTCAAATCAACCATACAACTTTAACACAATTAAAAACTAAAATGAAGCAATCCAAATGCAAAATAACTCATAAATCCAGAAATCAAAACAAAACCAAAATGAGATATTTAGGGAGAGATATAATTGACCAACGAAGCAGCTAACAAAAATGAAGAACAACAGGAATAGATATCAGCTCTGATGCAAGCATACGAAAATGAAAAAAAAGGGATTTTAATGGATTGAAAAAATAATTTCATATTTTGTTACAAATCAGAAACCCCGGATCAGATGATAAAGATTTGCGACTTACCAATTCGAGAGTGAAAAGCAATGTCCTACACCAAATCGAAGAGAATAATATGGAGAATGCCCCAAAGCAAAATCCTAAACCACAAATCAAAAACCTTCCACGAAATGTAAAAAAAAAAAAAAAAAATCGGAAAAAGGGAAAACTTGAATGGTTAAAGATGTAGAAGATTAAACTCTAAAAAAATATGGAAAAGATGGAGATTACGACTTACCAATTCGAAGAGAAAAAATGGATTAAAGATTATGACTTACAATTCGAAGAGGAAAACAATGTTTAGACGGTGCTTGAAAGATTTGTACTTGTGCTGGAGCGGTGCTTATAATATGAATAATACTTGAAAGGTCCTTGTGATTGTTGTGGAAATGAAGAGAGAAAAAAGAAAAGAATTGTGTTTCTTGAATTTCGTCAAAGGTTTTGAATGGCAAAAAGAGAAAATAACTCACAACAACTTCCAAAACAATGGGTCAATGAAAAGTTAATACATTATCAAATGCAACCATTATTTACTATTTTATTTTAGAAATATTATATTCTTTTTTATAGATGTTATTTTACAATTTTGCCCTTACTTTGGGCGGAAAAAATACTACAACATTATTTTACTTTTATATATAAAGATCCCTTCCTTACTCTTTCCTCTACTAATAATGTGTATTTTCCTTCACATTGTGTCAAGTTATGACAGCTCAACACATCTAGAAGAAATTGAGTTACCTACAAAATATCGAGTATAAAAAATTTTGCAGTTTATTTCAATTCCCCACTTCTAGCCCTTTCAGCCGCTTAAAGTTTGTTTTATGTTTCTTTGAGAATTTACACTCCTTTTCAATATATTTTTAGCTTTGTCATTCACTTATTGCTTTTTCTTCTCCAACCCGTTTCGTAGTCCTGCTTCCCAACCAATATAAAAAACAAAATGAAAGCAATCCTCAGACACAGATGTGGTACCGCGGTTAGAGGGGTGGAGGGTTCGATCGGTGTTTCAATTGATTGAGCTTTACGCCATTCTCCCCAACAGTGGCGGATCTATAATCCAGAATTGATGGGAGCAATTTATTTTCAAAAAAATACTATCATACATATGAAGATAAATACATAAATATTAAAGGCATATAATTTTAATATACCTAGTCAAATAAATTACATACCTCATAATTGTTCTTTACGTGATGTCATGTTTTAAAATCGTTGAATGATTAGCTCACTGTCAATGCTATTGAATGAATCTCTCTCAATGTAACTCACCAGAAAATCATTCATCCATACATTTTTCATTTGATTACGCAACATATTTTACACAATCTTCATAGCAGAAAAGGCTTTTCCACGATTGTTGTGGCACCAGGCAAAATTATTGCTAACTTCAAAAGAATTTAAACTAATGGATAAACAATATGTCTTCTAGTTTCAACCAACTTCTCTGAAAGATCACTAATTCCTTTCAAAGATGCAAATTCAACAGTTCTACACATATCTCGATGTAAGTCTCAAGTTGATTATCAAGCATCACTAAATTAGTTGAAGAAAAATCATGCGGATAAAAGTTTGCAAATTCAATGAGCCTTGCTTTATCAAAGAAGCAACTGAGTATTTGTTTCAGCGAAACAATCATAAAGTTCTTGAAACTGCGTGTCCACAGACGTTGAGTGTTGAGTTAATGAGTGACATGGGTACACTTTTGTCAACTATGGGCGGCAAAAAAAAAATGTATATAAAATAGTTATAACTTTTTTTTAAAAATTGAGGGTGTGCACCTAACGTGGCTCTGCCATTGCTCCACAGTCTTCGCATGGCTTGGGAGGAAGGGGTAAGAAAGCTTCTTCATTTTCTCCGATTCTACAAAAGCTTTGAGGTTGATTTTCATTTCCTCTCCTTCCACCTTTCATCGTTTTGCTTCTCTTCTTTGGGAGATTAGCGCGACCATTGAGAAGGATTGGATTGTACATTTCTATCTTGTGCTCCGCGAAGGTGTAACACCCCAATTTTTTTTGAGCTTTTGAGCTTTCTGTTTTAATTAAAGAGTAATTATCCGTTTGTATTTTATTGGAGGGTCTAGAGAGTGAAATAAAATAATCGAGACCATAGTCACGCTCTACTCTATCGTAGGAAGCTATGGTTAAATTTTGGTCGAAAACTCAGACGGAGACCGGTCTGCGTTTTACATTGACAATATGATTTTACTGCTCAGACGACCTAATTTTGACTCGTGAACGAAACAGCTAGGTTTTATATTTTATTTCTAACGATATATATTGGTTATTTTGAAAATTTTCAAAATAAATAAGTCGTTATATGTTATTTGGGCATAAAACCAAAATCGGGTGGACAACGGAGCTGAATACAGGATTTACCGGGATCTGCTACGGATAAGGTTGAAGACACATCACCTTATCATCACCATCATTACATCAAAAAAATATCTAGATATTTACAAAACTTAGAGGTGAAATATCAAAATACCCTTGCACTTAATTACAAGTTTGCCATTGTAGCAAAAATTAAATATCTCACCTTCACTCACACTTGGCCTCTCGGCCAAGTCTTTCTTTCTTCCCCATCTCACTTCTTCTCACCATTTCTCATTTTCTTCAAGCTTTTCTTCACAAATCTTGAAGCTTTTGAGTGACTTTTGTTGATTTCTTCACAAGCTTTGTCATCTAGGAGGTATTACCCTCAACTTTCATATCTTAATCTCTCTTTAATCTTCAAGTTTCATGGAGGTTTAATTTCGAACTTAGAACTTCAATAATCTATAAGAAATTGTAGAAAAATCCTTTTAATACCAAATCAATTTCTTTGAACCTAGTTCATGATTATCTATCCTAATACAAGAGTTGGACCCCAAAAGATCTCTTAAGCTCAATTGGAAAAAGGGAGCCGAAACCTTCATTGATGAGTGGAGGGAGTTTTGGTTCAAGTTTTGGTGTAATAGACTTTGATCTAGTCTTACCACACCTAGTAAGGATGGAATCCAAAAGATAGGAATTTTTGGAACTCCCTAGCCATATTTTCTTACACATGGCCGAAGCCAGGAGGGGGGAATTAGGAGAAAATTTTGTGATTTAAAGTTGATGTAATGATTGATTGTATGTTTGTAATTGTCGACGAGTGATCGGACGAGAAATCGGGCGACTTCCGGATCGATCGGATAACTTTTAGCTTACCAGGAACTTCAAGAGGTGAGGGGGAAATGCCTGAGGGATTCTCCCGATGACTGCATGTCATCATATTTGATCTGTATATATGTAATTAAGTTGTGTGGTGATTGATTTATTTACTTTCGATAATTATTTGGTTTGTTGATAATTGTTGGTTAATAGGTGTTTTAGTAGTTGAATATGCAATTTAACTGTATTATCTGCTGTAAACATATTATGATGTTGATTGGGAAGCCTGACAGTGGTTAGTGCTCAATTAATTAACGGGGATAAAAGCCTTGAAAAGCTTTGAATTAAATGCCAAAGATTTGTTTGGGAAACGTTGGGTATTTTCAACAACGTTGTTTTTCTAAAGAAAAAGTGGATCCAAAAGTAATTTATGAAGTTAGCAGGAAAAGTTTGTTTTTAAGAATAATTTAATCTTTATGTGGGAAAAGTAACATTAAGAGGAAAAAAGTCAAGTTTTTAACTTAAGACGCTTTTTTTAACGCTAAAACGATGTTTTAATTCCGAAAAGTTTTACGGAAAATGTTTTCGAAAAATAGTAATGCTGTTCTGGGACGACGTTTTTGGTCCCAACTGTTTCCTTTCAAAAATTGGTTTTTGGGAAGGGACTTTCAACCAAAGTTAAGTTTATCAGCAATTCAATGGTTTACAAACAGTTTCCAAACATAATTTTTTTCTGTAAAACGAGTTTTAGCAACGGTGTAAAATCCGACAACTTGGATGAGTTGCGGAGTTTTCGTTTTGGATTTGTGTTTCACAGAACGAAAAACGGTGATAAACGATGAAAACGTGAACTTAGCATACGAGACGTCGAGATGCTAGTGTTCTGTAAAAATAGCACGAGAAGTCGTGCAACGATGTTATGAACTGCATATCCTATGGACTATGTGTCCTCCTCTTGTTATGAGGAAATGTGATTAAAGGTGAATGATGTTTTCTATTACCACGTACCTTGGGCTGGTGCATTGGTCTAGGGCTCCGCGATTGAGCACTCGGACGTTTCGTCCCGTGTTAACGGTGAAAGGTTTTAAAACGGTGTAAATTATTAATAGTAGGGAGCCTTGAACTACGACAACGAAAGAATGAACACAAAGAAAAGTAGCAAGACTTGAAACGTTTTTCTCATGCATTTGTTTTTAGGCAGACGTGCCTTCTAGATGGGGAACCTTGAGGGCAGGGAACCCTGTGATGACTTTAAGTCCTAGCGTAACATTGTGCCTTGATGGACAATGGTGTACATACGAATGACGAATATTGTGCCTTGAGTTGGACAATATAGTATGACCATTTACGATTTATCAAGTACCATTGAATGTAATTCCATGTAATCGCGTAATGTCACAGTGCTCATGTACTTCTGAATAAGCACTTAAGTGCGGGTCATTGTTGCCTGCGGCCAATGTACCTTGAGCCTGATTAGCTCAGTTTTTACACAACAGTGTTGGAATTCTCCGGAAATTAAGTAAAGAATTAGATGATGAACATTGAAGTGTCATGCATCTCTTTTGAAAGCAACGATGACTGTCGGGTAAGAAACCCTATGATATACTGCTTGTTTATTTAGTAGGACTTTATGCATAATGATTTCCTATGCTTATATGCTATTGATGTGTAATACATGTTCTTATCGTGTGTGAATCCATATATTGGTATCTGACCCTTACATCTTTAGATGAGTTCCTAGATTCTATCGGAATATTCGAGAATCAATTCCCTGACGCTGGAGTGTCCAGAGGAGGGTGACGTATGAGAAGTCACAGTGTTTTAGTAGTAAGACTAGCTATAGGATATGTCCTATTTTATTTTGGACAACAGTTAGTTAATTGCTCTGGCTACTGAAAGCCATGACTGTTTTAAATGGATGTATGTGTAAGGCTTATGTAGTATATTATGGTACCTTATTATGTATACTCTGCTTGATGTTATTTATATGCGTGTTTATGTAAGGTTGATGTATGGTAAGCTAAGTTAGGTGGAAAATTTTTATTACAGATTTTCACAATAAGTTAAATATTTAGAAAATCTTATTTTCCGAAAGTAACCAGCACAATTAATGAAAGTTTATTTTTCGCAATGGGTAACCATGTGGTGCCCCAGAAGGGGTGTTACATTAGTGGTATCAGAGCTGGTCGAGTCTTTCAGGAATCTTTGGGGAAATAGGTCTATTGTGTTGCTATTGTGTGTTTTCTGATTGAGAATTGTTTGAATTACTTCTTAGAAGTAATGTGTGTTAACTAGTGATCACACATTCCATGTTTCTGGTTGCCATTTAACTGGGTTTGTCTTGCAGGTCAGTTATGGAACCAGAAGGTGAACGTGGACATGGATGAGGTCGTGGACGCGGTCATGGTAGGGGTCATCGAGGTAGTCCTGTCGATGACCGTGTGCATGCTG
Source organism: Ammopiptanthus mongolicus (assembly GCA_039655645.1). Classification (NCBI taxonomy): domain Eukaryota; kingdom Viridiplantae; phylum Streptophyta; class Magnoliopsida; order Fabales; family Fabaceae; genus Ammopiptanthus; species Ammopiptanthus mongolicus. The sequence goes on along the minus strand of CM077351.1, from coordinate 15,528,230 downwards.
AGGAGTACTATGAGGGTGCGGTGGACTATACTGCACAAGCAATGGAGAATGTTGCTACTGCTATTGCCCTACAGACAGCTGCTATGGCTGCTCAGAACCAGCAAGCTGCTGAAGGTAGAGGTCTGACTGCATTTCGACGTCAGAACCCTCCACAGTTTCGCGAGGATGCTGAACATGAGAAGGTTGACCTATGGATACAGGAACTGGAGAAGATTTTTGAGCTTGTCCTGAGTCCAGAAGGAGTTAAAGTTCAGTATGCTGCTTTCCTACGTACTGATGGGAGATGCAGAGTATTGGTGGAAAGGCACCAAGCAACTGCTAGAAGCTGACAACCAGGAGATTACTTGGGAAATGTTCCGAAGTACATTTTTGGACAAGTACTTTCCTGAGAATGCTTGAGTCCAGAAGGAACGAGAATTTCTCTGTCTGCTGCAAAGGGATCTTTTTGTTGGGGAGTATGCAGCGAGGTTTGAATCGCTTGCTAAATACTTCCGTTTCTTCCAGACTCAACCTAGTGAAAGCTGAAAATGTGAGAGATTCGAAGCAGGATTAAGGTTCGAGGTCAAAGAATCTGTGCTGCCTTTGCAGATCAGGAATTTCCAAGCTCTAGTTGACATGTGCGGCAAGGTGGAATAGATGAGGAAAGAAATAGATAACAGAGGAAATGCTAGAGGACCCTCTCAGTTTAAGAGACCATTTCAAGCTCAGAGTCAAAGTGGGAAGCAACAACAAAGGCAACTATATTTCCGACCTCAAGGGAATAATCCAAGTCAACAACAACCATACCGTCCAAATGCTGCTACATCAGGGAGTGGAGGCCAACAAGGCCAAGACCAAGCTAGGAAATGCTTCAAATGTGGAGATCCAAACCATATGGCTGACACCTGTCCACTAAGAAAGATTAGGTGTTTCAACTGTAATCAAATAGGACACTATGGGGTCTAAAAGTGCATTTTAGGCAAAAAAAATTTAAAGACTTTTATTATAAAGATTTTGGAGCTTGGATTTTAATGGATTTATATCATACGAATTTATAAGATTTGGAATGATTTTATTGATTTATAAGATTTGAAAGAAACACATGGTGAAGAATATAATCAGAATTTATAAATCAGATTCTATATCTATAGTGGAGTATAAACACATTAACTCTAATTACTACATTACAAAACAAACTCAATTTTATAATGGAGAAGACAACATATTGAGAGACTTATTTTGTTCACATACTATTGTATTATGTAGTGGAAAAATAAATTGTGATCTTAACACTAAAAAGATCCTTTTGTTTTCATAATGTCATAAATATTGCATTCTATACTTTTATTACTTACTATAACTGATTTGTTTGTCATCAAGAGTATATAAATTTGAAGTGTCATGGCTAAATTTGTACTTGAAAACCAATTCTACTATATACATAAGTAGCGTCTGACCCAGCTTTTTTTGGGCCTTAAAAGTTACTTTAAAAATAAAGTTAAAAATAAGCGTTTAAAAAGTAAAGCTAAAGTTGTTTGGTAATTTATGTTGGGTTGAACGACAACCCTGAGGGAAGACACTAGTGCAGATATGACTTTCTATATCGGTTGATATGACTTTCCACATCGTTTGGGTAGGCGACATAGATATAGGTGATATAGAAAATGGCACTTTTTACATCATTTTTTTTTTAAAACCCGGTTACATTTCATTCCTTCCCTCCTTGTAATTTCATTCAGTACTCAATATAAAACAGAAACTAGATCAATCCAGCAATCAATAAACTCAATTTATATAAACGACAACATATAATATAAACTCAATTTATATAAACTCAATGAAGCAATCAATATTTAGTATAAATATGAACTATCTAATCTAAATAATCTTTACTAAACTCAAAAAAGAAGTTTGCTCAATGCTCATTCATGTCCTGAATTTTCTCTGCAGAGAGTGGAGCCAGATTGTCAAAAGTATGCAACTTCAAATACATAAGATATTAGCTCATCAAGTAAAACAAAACATAATTTAACTAACTCGTTAAAAATTCTATTAATTACCACCTTCCAATGATTGATAATACTCGCGGAGACAATGTTGAACATATCTTATGACATAATACCCACATTTACAGCCGTCACTTTGCTGATGAGACTAAAAATGAATATGAATTTGAATATAATGAGTAAACATATATAATAATAAATTTTATAACCAGCAATTAGTAAAAAAAAAAAAATTATTATAATCTACAATTAAATCTCGGGTTCTAATATATAAACTACTTGTATAGGGATAAATCCATTCAGGCTTTTTTCTACTTGACTTGGGCCCACTTTTACCCTCCATGTACTTATATGCCTGCATAGATTTATGATAAAAAGAATATTCATGTAAATTATGTTGAACAAAGGATTAATAATACATAGATATCACAAAACAAATGTATTACAAATTAAATAAAAGCTTACATATCAATTATGTCCCTGAATGCTGCAGGCGGGTCCTTAATCCTTATGCAACAAACACAAGAAGACGACCACATTTTGGTGAGGACAAAGGATCACCAATTGCCAATGTTCCTCATTGAGGTAAGGTGCTAGATAACACTCTTTTGCTTTCATCAAGCGTCTTCTGGATGTATGACTTGACTATAGGTGGATGACAAAACCTACCCTCAATTTTGCTGTGGTCTAAGTATCCATACAATTTGAGGTTGCCCTTTGAGGCACTGAGGCAGTGCAGATGCAGAAGATATTGAAGCAAACTGATGTTAATTATAATAGTTTGATACTAATTATTTAGTTAACCGATTTACAAGTAAAATGTACTTACGTGCACCATAATTGTAGAACCGTCACGCATGTCCATGCACCATTCATGCATACATCTATAATATCCTTCCCATATATTGGAAAAAACGAAGCTACGTCCTTGTTGTCATTGTGTTCCAACGGCAGACTTAACTCTTCATTAGCCCCAATTGTCATAGCCAAATGTAATATTGGGGGAGATGGAGTAGGGGTGGCAAAATGGGTTGGACCTGACGGGACAACCCGTTTAACCCGCCTATTTTGGCGGGTTGGGTTGGGGTTCTCAACCCACCAACCCGTTTTGACCCGCTCCGCTTAATCCACCAAGAAGGCGGGTCAGAGGCGGGACGGGACAGGTTGATCCGTCAACCCGCCTATTCTAAAAATATATATATATATATATCTTTTAATTAGTTTTTTCCTATTTTAATAGTTTAGAGGCGGGGCGGGACGGGTTGGTGGTTTTTATGTCAAATCTCTATATTTTATAATTGTTTTTTTTTTTCGGGTCAACCCATCAACCTATTTTATAGTTTTTTGTTTTTGATGGGCCAACCCGCCAACCCACCACTAAACGGGGTAGGTTAGGAGGTCTAACCCATTTTGTTCAAACGGATCAACCCGGATGGAGGGAGGGAGGAGAGAGGGGAGGAGAAAGAGGGAGGGAGGGAGAAGGTGGAAATAAGGTGAAGTGAAATAAGGATTGAGAATCCTGAGAAATTTGATGAATCAAGGTGAGACTTTTTGTTACTAAAAAGTCACAAAAAATCTATATTAAAAAACAATCTATCGAAATTATCAAGTTTTTTGAATACCACAAGACTTTTTTTGTTATTTGTATAAAGTTTTGATTGAATACCATCATATTTGGACACCCTCTTTAAAAAATTCCGATAGTCCTGATTGTATGTCACAAGACTTATTTAAATTATTTAAACGTCTTTATTAAATATTACAAAATTTTTTATCATAAAAAAAAATTTTAAAATCTCAATTCAATACACCCGAACGTAAGAGGTGTTGATAAAGGAGAAAGAAAAACAAAGTAGATAATCATAATTGTAATATAATATGGGTGAGGACGTGAGGTCTATGCCGGACTTTTGGTGTGTAGTTAATATTTTTGTAATTTTTGGGGCACAATTATAAAAGAGTTTAATTTTTATGCATTATAAATTTTTGAGAAAATTACACACCATCACCTTGAACTTTATCAAAATAATAACAAATCCCAAATATGATGATAAATTGCATTTTGTAACATCCCGTTTTTCGTATGGGTGTGTACGTGTTGCTATAATTATAGGTATTATTATTATTAGCGTTATTAGTAGTATAATATTTGATAATATGCTTGTTTGCATCATCACTACATTTTATAAGTATCTATATGAATGCATATTTATGTGTGTATATATATTTTAAGTGATAACATGCACAGTTATGTTTGTATGGTTACGAGTGTGTTTACATTTTATATACTAAAATGTTATTATATATTTTGTATATATATATATATATATATATATATATATATATATATATATATATATATATATATATATATATATCATATGTAATTGATTCTTATTGATATGTAAATGACTTATATTAATTATGCTTATATTAATATACGATTGATTAGGGGTAGCAAAGTGGGTTATGACTCGCTGGTCAACCCGCCAATTCGTCAAAATTTGGCAGGATGGCTTGGGGTCCTCAACCCACCAACCCACTTTGACCCGCCCCGCATAACCCATCCAAAAACGGGTCAGTGACGGATTGGTGGCAGGTTGGCCATATTAAAAAATAAATTTTTTAATTAATTTATTAATTATTTAATATTATTTAATTTAATTTAATTGTTACTTGGAATTATTTCATACTAAAAAAATAATATCTTTACTTTTATAACACGAATTGTATGCTATAGGATAAGATTATTTCAATTTTTTAATAATAATTTAAAAAAGGCTATGAAGATTTTCTAAAAAAAGAAATGTTATATAAATTTTTTAAAATTTTTTTATTTTTATAATGCGTCAACCCGTCAACCCACCAACCCAATTTAAGGTTTCATGTGTTGGGCGGGCCAATCCGCCAACCCACCATTAGGCGGGCTGGGTTGGGGGTTCAACCCGCACGACTAAAACGGGTTGGCTCGTCCCCTCCCCGTTTAAGGTGGGTTAATGGCGAAGCGGGGCGGGTCGGGACGGATTGACCCACTTTGCCATCCCTACGATTGATTGTATTAATAAATCATTCTGCATAATTATATTTACATTATTAATTATTAATTATACTGCATGTATTAATACGTGATCTTATCTAAATGAATATATAATTGATTATATTAGTATGTAAGTGTATGATCTCATGTGCTTATATGTGGTCTTGAATGGACTAATATGATGTGAGCTTTTTGACCAAACTGATCCACTTTTAGAAACTATTTACCAATATAACTTTGTTTTAAAACTATTTATCAAACTAACCCACTTTTAGCCACGTGGCATATTTTATTAATTTTCTGAAAAACGCTACTTGGACTAGCGTTTTTGGAAAACGCTACTGTCAGTAGCGTTTTTACCAAATTGTGTCACGTGGCTCGCTGTAAAAATCTTAAAAATTTCACGTTTAGCGTCGGCGGTCGACGCTAAAGGCCAAAAAGGCCGACGCTATGCACCTGTTATAAATATTTCAATGTTTCAGACGGGTTCTTCACTGATAGTCATCAGATGGGTGAACATTTCCATATGATGACTATCACAGTGAAGAAATGTTCATCCGTCTGATAACTGCAAGTGTGATCATTTCTTCGAGAGGTGTCACCCATCTGAAGTTGAAGATCTCTACCCGTCTGATGCGTCTGATGACTATTAGATGGGTGAAGAAATGATCACCCGTCTGAAAACTATTAGGGAAGAAATGTTCACCCGTCTGATGACTATCAGACGAGTGAAGAAATGATCACTTGTCTGATGACTATTAGTGAAGAAATGTTCACCCGTCTGATGACTATTAGTGAAGAACGATCACCCGTCTGATGACTATCATACGGGTGAAGAAATATCACCCGTCTAATGACTGTTAGTGAATAAATGTTCACCCGTCTGATGACTATTAGCGAAGAACCTTTTAAATGATCACCCGTCTGATAACTATCAGTGAAGAAATGATCGCCCGCCTGATGACTATCACAGTGAAGAAATGTTCACATGTCTGATAACTACAAGTGTGATCATCTACTGGAGAGGTGTCACCCGTCTGAAGTTGAAGATCTTCATCCGTCTGATGAGTATCAGTGAAGAACCTTTTAAATGATCACCTGTTTGATGACTATCAGTGAAGAAATGTTCACCCGTCTGATGACTATCAGTGAAGAAATGATCACCCGTCTGATGACTATGACATTGAAGAGATGTTCACTCGTCTGATAACTACAAGGGTGATCATTAACCAAATGGGTCATATATCTTCGTCAAACGGGTCATTGTGAAACTATTGACAATCCATATCTAGCGTTGGCCTTTAGGCCTTTAGCATCGGACTTGGCCAATGCTAAACATGAAACTTTTAAATTTTTTTATAGCGAGCCACGTGGCACAATCTTGTAAAAACGCTACTGACAGTAGCGTTCTATTCAAAGTAGCGTTTTTCAGCGTCAGAAAAAAATAATAAAATATGTAAAAGTGGGTTAGTTTGGTAAATAGTTTCAAAACAAAGTTATATTGGTAAATAATTTCTAAAAGTGAATCAGTTTGGTCAAAAAGCCATGTAATTAATATGTGATCGTATATTTGTTTACATATCATCGATTATATATATGTTTATATTAATACCGGATCACTTGTATTAATACACAATGGAATTATATTAATATACGATTATCTATATTCATATTCAGATCATTTTTATATTAATATAAGATATCTATATTTATGATAACTGTAGTTGTGTTGGTATCAATTAGCGGCTTTTTGACCAAACTGACTCACTTTTAGAAACTATTTACTAATGTAACTTTGTTTTGAAACTATTTACCAAACTAACCCATTTTTAGCCACGTGGCATATTTTATTAATTTTCTAAAAAACGCTACTTTGACTAGAATTTTTTAAAAATGCTACTGCCAGTAGAGTTTTTACCTGATTGTGCCACGTGGCACAATCTGGCTCGCTGTAAAAAAATTTAAATATTTCAAGTTTAGCGTCGGCACACGTTATAAATATTTCAATTTTAACAGCTAGACGCTAAAGGCCAAAAGGCCGACGCTAGATACTGATTGTCAATATTTTCATGACCCGTCTGATGAAGATATATGACCCGTCTGGTTAATGATCACCCTTGTGGTCATCAGATGGGTGAACATTTCTTCACTATCATGGTCATCAGACGGGTAATCATTTCTTCACTGAGAGTCATCAGACGAGTGAACATTTCTTCACTGATAGTCATCAGACGGATGGTCATTTAAAAGGTTCTTCACTGATAGTCATCAGACGAATGATCACTTAAAAGGTTCTTCACTGATACTCATCAGACGGGTGAAGATCTTCAGCTTCAGACGGGTGACACCTCTCTAGTAGATGATCATACTTGTATTCTCAGATAGGTGAACATTCATCAAACGGATGATCGTTTCTTCACTGATAGTCATCAGATGGGTGGTCATTTAAAAGGTTCTTCACTGATAGTCATCAGGCAGGTGAATATTTCTTCACTAATAGTCATCAGACGAGTGATCATTTCTTCACCCTTCTGATAGTCATCAGACAGGTGATCATTTAAAAGGTTTTTCACTGATAGTCACCGGACGGGTGAACATTTCTTCACTAATAGTCATCAGACGGGTGATCATTTCTTCACCCGTCTGATAGTCATCAGACTGGTGATCATTTAAAAGGTTCTTCACTAATAGTCATCAGAAAAGTGAACATTTCTTCACTGATAGTCATCAGACGGGTGATGATCTTCAGCTTCAAACGGGTGACACCTCTCGAGTAGATGATCACACTTGTAGTCTTCAGATGGGTAAACATTTCTTCACTATGATAGTCATCAGATGGAAATGTCCACTCATCTGATGACTATCAGTGAAGAATTCGTCTGAAGAAATGTTCCCTAGGTCAATGGCCGACGCTAGCTATTAAAATTGAAATATTTATAATAGATGTATAGCGTCGACCTTTTTGGCCTTTTAGCGTCAACCTAAAAGTAAAATTTTTAAATTTTTTTACAGCGAGCCAGATCGTGCCACGTGGCACAATCTGATAAAAACGCTAGTCAAAGTAGCGTTTTTCAGCGTCAGAAAAAAATTAATAAAATATGCCACATGACTAAAAGTGAGTTAATTTAGTAAATAGTTTTAAACCAAAGTTATATTGATAAATAATTTCTAAAAGTAAGTCAATTTGGTCAAAAAGCCGAATCATCCATCTCCTGCACTTAGCAATTCGATTCGATAGCAACAAGAACAGAAATTTCGACAATAGCGCAATAACAGCAATTGCTTCGTGAATCAGAATCACTCTCAGATCTCTATTGGTCACCTGCTTCTTAATCAACAATTTTCACAAGTAAATTCAAATCTCAGGTCTCTTAATTTTCGTTCGTCAATATTTCTCAATCTTAGAATTCCGAGTTCCTTTTTTGAATACTTTGCAATCTCATTTTCTTTGATATGAGTGATTTACTTGATTGATTTACACGATTGGATTTGCTCCAAGATCTGAGAATTTTTTGATGCAGCTTGAGAATTTCGCAAGTAACCACGATTTGAGTTTCGATCCAAGTTTTTTCCACGAGTTGAGTTTTCTTCTTCTCTTATCTGGTTAGAATTTCTTTTTATTTCAACTTCTTGTTATTCTTTTATTTTCTCTACAATATGATTGTGATTCAATTTGAGAATTTCTCAATGCTTAATTGATTGCCTATGAACTATTTGATTAAATGTGAAATTTAAGTATGTCATTTTTTGTTTGGGTTCAGTATCCTGCTGCACCATAATCTCTATGTGCTAATATACTAGACTCTAATGAGGTCTTCGTGGTCTCTTATCAATGAATGTTTCCATTCATATCATGGAATTAAAGTGTTTGTTGTTATTAAACTTTGATTGAGTCTAACATTTCTGGATGAGACATACCTTTATTACGAATTATGTCTTGGATAATTGAATACTTTGCTAGCTATGTTTCATTGTCTCATATGCTTTTATTGGCTCATGTCATTGGCCACTTCACCCAGATAATTGGTATAGATCAACCTGGGTGAATAGTTGGAAGCAATTAATATAATGGTACCTATAATTTTATGGAGTTAAGAGTAATGCTAAAATTTGTTTGTATTCATAAAAAAATGCAACAATTGACTTCAAAATACTATCAATATCTTGGAGTTAATAGTAATGCTACAATTTGTTTTGATTGACGTGTAATTTAATTAACCAGCCTCACATAAATTTGACATACACTTAAGAGATAGTAGTTACTAAGGGAATTTGGATCGTGAATATTGAATATCGGACTTAGTACTTTGCTTGTTTGTTTTATTTTCACTGATTTGTGTACTAATCATTGATTAGTTGGATAGATCTATTTTCTGGAGTTCCTCTGCAGGAGGACTCATGTTTGGATTGATTAATCACCTCACAAGACAAATCTGAGAGTTGTGGTGAGGGAGTGAAACACTTGTGTGAGTGTGAAGCACTTGTGAGAATGGGAGTGTTGTGAGAGTTATAAACACTGCGATTTGGTGAGGAAGTGAAACACTTGTGTGAGAGTGAAACACCTGTGAGAATGTGAGTGTTGCGAGAGTTATAAACACTGAGTTTTTTGTTTCTGGTTACTGTCGTCCGATCCATTTGCATTGAGAAATTTCCATGTTTGGTTGCTGACAATAGAAGTAATTGAGATAGGTATGGAGATATATTTAAGTTTCCAATATATACACATGCATAATATTATAGTTTTGAACTCAATTATTATATTGTACTGATAATACCTCTGGATTGACTTTATCGTTTCTTTAACTCAATGTATATGGTTTTATTGCTTTCATTCATCAATATGAGTTGATTAATATTATAACCCAACTCTGATCAAGTTTGATCAAAAGACTCTAACAATGCACTTTCTTATTTTATCTTCCAGAACTCTTATTGGCAATTTTGAACAGCATGATTGTGTGCTTTCTTAAATCACAAATGTGAGACAAGTTGACTCCACAGGAAGGGAATGCTTCTTCTCTGTTAGATGATGGGAAGTGCTTAAAACTAATGAGAGTGAGATTAGCTTCCCAGAGGAAACAGAGTAAAAAACAATCGCTTTCCAATCGCATCTAGTTTAATATTCATAATTAGTGGACGTGGTGCTCTTAAACAAATAGATGCAGGATACTACCTCTCGGTGAGTTCATATCTAAATTTTTTGGTGTCTTATATGATATAACCGTGTACCTTGTTTTATTGTGAATTGTGATAAACTTTATATACATTAACACCTAACGCATTTCCTGCAGGAGCTATCAATACCTCTTGTTAAATGTTTGAAGAATTTAAGGCAATCTGAGCATAATTAGAATTGATGGTGTTCTAGTTTATGACTTTAGGTTTGTCTTGCTGGCTAGCGATGGTAAGTTTATGTACATTTAGGTTTGTTTATCTTATAAAGTTGCCTAATGGAAGCAGAAAACAAAGGAGGTGGTTCCATGGACAACGCCACTGCCACCGCCACCACCTCCACTTCCAAAATTCCAAGTCTATTTAAGGCAAAGAGCAGAAGAAAGTGTGACAAAGGGAGAATTAGTCCATTTTATTGGCTAAACAAAATAATGCATCGTTCGGGAGGCAAATTTAGTTTAGTTTCTTTGTAATATTAACATTATTGTAAAACTTGATTTTATTTTAAATGGGAATGGAGACAAATGACTTTCATTTGATTTGGTTATATATAGACTATTTTTAGATTATTTCTTGTGTTTTTTTTAGTTGTCACAAAATTAGTGACATCTTCAAGATAAAAATTTAAAATAAATAAAATCTTTAAAATGTCACAATACGGAAATGATGACATTTTTAAAATGTTACAAAAAAAAGTAATTAGTAACATTTTTTAAATGTTACAAATAATTAAGTAGTAACACTTTTTTAAAAGAGTTTAATGGTGGTACACTCTCAGGGTAATACCACTTTACAGTAACATCCAATCAAAATCTTCTATTCTTGCCACATAAGCCTGTTAATTTTATTAAATTAAAACTTTAAAAATATGAAAAACATTCTTCTTTTCTTACTTTCAACTTCCTCTCACCCACGACGGTCTTCCCTTCGCAGCCATGTTCTTCCTCTCCCAGGAACCAAATGGCACTGCTTTCTTACTCTCTCCAAAAAAGGTCACCTTTTTCTGACTGTATTTTATCTACTTTTACCCCTTCCTTACCGCTCTCTTCTTTGTTCAGTATGATATTCTCTTCCAATCATGCCTCCGCCTTCACGACATGCCTCCGCCTTCACGAAGTGTCTCCGCTGCTCTGACTTCGCTTTCCCATCGTCGGTGACGGTGAGTTATGTGACCATTTGTTTATCACTTGCTCATTTACTAAACCCATTTAGTTGGGTTACTATTTGGAAATTGAAACGCAGTCCATTTATGCATATCACTTATTCAGGTAGATGTTAGCTGTTAAGGCTTGGGTATAGCCATATAGGTTTGCTTTCTAATACCTTCTTAAAATTTAGCATAGTAATGCTCTATTTTTTCAACCGCTCTCCGGAATATCGGGAACCAATGCATTCAACTGGATTTTAAAGACACATGCACAAAATCCATGCAGGTCATTCAAGATACCGATAGCATCTTAATTTAACGATAGGAATGCTGCACTAGAAAGGATAATTATAATTTTATCATTATAATTATAAAATGCTGGATGTTATCTAATTATAATTATACATGTAATAGTTCACGTTGTTTACTATTTTTTAATGCTTCTTATATAGGAATTAAGATGACTGATGTGTTTGAGGATTCTACCATGATTAGCTGTGAAGAGGATAATAGAGTTGAAAATGCTCCTGAAGTGGACCATCTCAATGTTGGACCACCATTAGAGCCTTATGAAGGAATGAAGTTTACATCAATTGAAGATGCAAAGAATTACTACACAAGATACGCAAAAATAAAAGGCTTTAGCTTTCGCTTGGGTCGTATCACTAAATCCAAGACAAATGGTATGATAATTGGTCAAGAGATTGTATGTTCGAAGGAGGGGTTAGTGCGGAAAGAGAAAATAGAAGCCTTGTAGCACTTGATGAGACATGGGTAGGATGCAAGGCAATGTTATACATAAAGAAAAAGGAAGATAGATGGGCTATGTCTAGATTTATAAGAGACCATAATCACGAATTTTTTCCCCAAGAAGTTCATAATTTCTTCGAGTACATACAAAGAAAACTAAAGTGCAAAAAAAACTTATTGATGTGTTTCATGATTTTGGTTTGGGCCCTAGCAAAATAACATCTGTCTTGTGTAGTGAAAGTGGTGGTATTGATAATGTTGGATTTAGCCAACAAGATGTTATAGATTATTTAAGTGGAAAGAGACAAAACCAATTGGAAAAAGGAGATGCTCAGTTGATTTTATCATACTTTAAGAATTGTCAATTGAAGAATACTGGATTTTTTTATGCATTTCAAATGGATGCTGAAGGACAATTAGCTAATTGTTTTTGGGTTGATTCAAGGTCTAGAATGGCTTACAAGTATTTCGGTGATGTGATGACTTTTGATCCGGCATACTTAACGAATACATATAAAATGCCTTTTGTTCCATTCACTGGAGTTAACCATCATCAACAATCCATTCATTTTAGATGTGCTTCATTTTGGGATGAAACGGAAGAAAGTTTTGTTTGGTTGTTAAGTACTTGGTTAGAAGTAATGTCTGGTGTTTGTCCTAAAACGATTATCATTGACCAAGACGCTGCTATTACTGATGCAGTTGCAAGGGTATTTCCAGAGGTTAATCATCACTATTGTATGTGGCACATTGAGAAAAAAGTTCCAGAGTACTTGAACTATATTTATAATGAACATAGTCAATTTAAGAATCAGTTTTATAAGTGCATTCACCAAGCTATCATGTCTGAAAATTTGAATCTGATTGGGAAGCAATGATGGATAAGTATGGGTTGCATAATAATCAGTGGCTATAGAAGACATACTCTATTCGAGAGAAATGGATTCCTGCTTATGTACGCCACAATTTTTGTGCTGGAATGTGCACCACACAAAGGAGTGAAAGTATGAATAAGTTTTTTAAGGATTTTTTGAATTCAAATACTCCATTGAGTAAGTTTGTGACATAATATGTGAAGGCTCTTGATGCATGTTATAACAAGGAAAGAGAGAAGACTTTCAAGACAATGAATTCAAAACCATTTTTGCAAACTTTGTATCCCATGGAAGAAGAAGCCTCTAAAAGTTATGCTAGAAAATTGTTTAGGACATTTCAGAATGAGTTGGTTGGCTCTCAAAAGTTTACCACAGAGAAAGTTGAATTTTCCAATGAAGTGTCCATATACAAGGTTCATGAAATTTACAAAGAGAAGCCTATCTATTATGTGACTTTTTGTGCCATTTCAAAAGAGGCAAATTGTAGTTGTCACATGTTTGAATTTTTGGGTATTCTTTGTAGACATGTGTTAGTTGTATTCATAAAGAAAAAGGTATATTCTCACCCTTCTCATTATATTCTAAGTCGATGGACCCTTAATGCTAAAAAGGAGAAGGTAAAAGGATTGACAATTGAAGAATTCCAAGAAGGCAGCAATAAAGCTTGTAGTACTTTATTGTTTAATAGTGTTATGGTTCAATCTCTTGAGCTATCTGAAAGAGCTTCACGATCAGAAAAGCATCATGAAGTTGCAATTCAAGGTTTACAAAAGTTAATTGGTGAGCTTAATCTATTGGAAGTTGACGAATCGAACAAAGAGGTTGGTAATTCAACAAACCAAGTGACCCCAAAAGTTTCCAACAATTCTATAATTTTGTGTAGTCCTCCACTTGTGGTGACTAAAGGGCGTTCACGAACTTTGTGAATGAAAAGCAACTTGGAATTGCTCAAAAAAGGTTCCTCTACTTGTTCAACATGTAAGAAGAAAGGTCACAACAAAGATAAATGTCCAAGTTTAAACCAAGCAAAGTAACTTTAAAGAACATGTATTTTGCTTGCTTCTTCTCCTTCAATTCATGTCCCATTAGTTTTTGTTTTTCATTTAGTATATAAAGATGAATGTCTAATGCAACATGCTTTTTTAGGTGTGATATTGTAAATGGTGAATTTCCAAACTCCAATGTTGCAGCTTCTAATTTGGTTAATTCAAAGGTAACAACATTAATTTTTTTATTTGCAATCCTTTATAATTACTATTTTATCCTAATAATGTATCTGTCACTATTTTACATTATAGGAAATTATATATGGAAGCACAATGATCAAGTCTCAGGATCTCTGATTGCAGAGGATGTTATAAGATGCTGCTATAACATGTTATAAGATGCTCAGCATCAATCTTTATTTATTTATGTTATAAGATGCTCTATTTTGTTTTTAGTTTTTTAGTTGATTTCAGACTACTCTTTACTTCCTTATGTTCAGCTTTGTATGATACTATTTTCTTGTTGTCGTGACAGGCGACCGTTGGCGACTCTTGTTTTGTTATTTTTCTTTATTCCATTGTATAAATAACAGCGCTGGATAGAAAAATGGGTTGAGTAAATTCTACTAGCCCTGATCACAAACCTTGGCAAGACTTGTCTTTAGATAAAAAAGTTGTGATCATTGATTATATATGTGAATTTATTTACATCAAGTGATCAATAGATTATATTTCTTTTTATCTTTCAACTGGACATGTAAAAAGCCAGTTTAGTCATTAGAAATCTTACATCTAGATATTGTGATGGATTTTCTTGCCCAATTGCATTGCTGAATGTGAATATCAGCTTTATTCATAGCTTGCTTGCCATTGGGATGACAAGAAACAGAACTTAATATGATTGTTTTGGAAATTGGCAGTGAAGAAGATTAAAATTCCTTTTGTACACAACAATTGTCCCAGAATGAGGTCTTATTTTGCACAAATAATAGTTGAGTAGTAAAAACTTTCTATGAGGATAAGGGAATATTAATAAGAATGAATGCCTTCAATATTGCATTTCTTTATGCTCTGAAATGTACAAACAAATCATCCAATAAAGATGTTCATAACTCCAAGACTACCTATGTGTTGCTATGAGTGTTCATTCCCCTATGCCATTTTCTGCTGGTAGCAAATTACAGTCAAGGATGCTTCTAAAATAATGGTGATAGATAAAAGCAAAGCCCTTCTAGACCAATTTCTGGTATAGGCTCCTTTACAAAGTCAGACTTGGCCTTAAATGAGCTTTTGTATATGGTAGTTCTCTGACCGGTGTATGGCTCCACTGATATGTATGGGGTATTGCTGTCAGCTATATCTTTGTTTGGTGCCTCTTGGATTTGTTCTGGGCTGGTGTTGATGAAATGGAAACAATTGCTCAAAGCCATTATATTTGCATTTCAACATTATTTTGATACGAGTTATACTTTGTATCTGTTTATCATCTATAGTTCAATAACATGAGGTAGCTACTATTGTCAGGACAATAACCAAAATCTCAAGAGAGCATTCCTAGACTAGAAAATGAGAAAACTAAAGAGCATAGGACAAAGCTTAAAACACTCAGGATGATTTTCTGCGCATTTATCATCCTTCTCTTTAACTTCCAACCATCTAGTTAAAATGATTGTCAAATCACATAAACATTGTTACCATCCCGACTTTAAACATAAAACTAAAACTTCAGACCAACACACACAAAAAACAATAGTTAAAGCCCATAAACTCATGGCATCAAGTCATCATAAAACAATACTGCAACTAAATAATTATCAGATATATCAATCATAAAACTTCTAAATGCTAATCCAAAGCAACAGGTTTAGCACTAGTATGACATGGTGAAGTTATAAGAATTGTAAAAAAAATTACCTAAGGAGGCTATGTCAAATTGTAAATAAAAGATGGTTGCAATTGTGAACACCCAATTTTATCCGGGTTAATTAATTTGTTCGCTAAGTAATCAAAAAAAAAGGAAAGAAAAATTAAGTGGGCTTTGGCCCATAATCCCATTTTTGTTTAACCCACTTAAAAGCCCATTTCTTGTTTAAAAAAAAAAAACGAAAATGATAATAAAAATAAAAAAAATGGTAATAACAAAAAAACTCAAAGGGGAGGGGACGTGAGTTTTTCTGGAAGTCCCCTCCTTTTTCTTTTTCTTCCCTTTTTTGTTTTCTTTCACTTTATTCCCTTATTCTCCTAAGCAACAACAATAATGGCAGACACACTGCTGCTGCATCCCCAAGGGCAGGGAACAAGGCTGATCTGCATTGTACATTTCCTGCACCAAGCTAACGGAAAATTTTGGAATTACTCTCCTATCATTTCGCCTATAAATTCAGCAATCCACAGAGAGAACAGGAGGGATCTCGCACAGAAAAGGAGCACAGGAAATAGAGAAAGACCCACACATAAATGGGCATCGAAAATTTGAAAAAAAAGAGATCCCCCTGTTCCTGACCATAACCCTCCTCTACCCACCTTCATCCTCAACTAAGGTCCTATCCCCATCACCATAGCAACAGAGAACTCACTTCTTTCTACCAACACTAAAACAAAAAGGGAGAGGAAGGAGAAATACAGTAGCACCTTGGCCTCCTCCCCTGCATAGTGCCGGCCGCCGCAAGTCCACCGCTGACCACCGCCGCACGACCCGCTCAGCCTCAGCAGCCCCGTCCACCGCGAGCCAGAGCCACCGCCTTCGGTCACGCCGGTCGCGCTGCGTCCCTCCGAGCTCGCAGCAGACCCGCCATCGCCCAGCTCCAGCCGCGCGACCCGCTCCGCCTCAGCAGCCGCGACCCGCGAGCCTGAGCCGCACCGCCGCCGCCGCCGCTCCCTGCGCGACGACCCCCTCTCCCCTGCGCGACTCACTCTCCCTTCTGTCTCTTTCTCTCACGCGTGGTAAATGGGGGAAGGCTCTTCCCAGAAGCCTTCCCTTCTGTTCCTTTTTATTTCTTTCTCTTTTTTTTTTGTTTTTTTTATTCTATTTTATTTTCATTATTTCCTCTGTTTTAATTTTGTTATTTATTTTAGGTTTCTGGCTGTATTTGGTTTTGGTTTCTGTTTGGGCTTGGGTCCATAAAGTTTGTTGTGATAGAGTCCAATTTCTTCTTCACATGAGTTGAGGTTTTAGCAAAAATAACGTACATATAGAAGTGAAAAATCCCTTTTTTTTTTTTTTTTTAAAAAAAAATTTGTTCAGAAGTAATAAAAAATAATAATCACTTTCAAAGAAATTCACGCAACAATCTACGACGTTGATGTATGAATTTTTCATCCTCAAGTGTCGCATGAATTGTAAGGGTTTATCGTATAGTTTTGCTATCTTTAACCCCGTGCAAGAGTGAATTCTTCTTTAAGTAAATATTTTAAAATTCGCGCGACAATTTATGACGTTGGTGTATGGTCTCTCATCCTCAAGTGTTATAAGAATTGTAAAGGTTTATCGTATAGCACTGCTATCTTTAACCTTGTGCAAAAGCGGACCAGTTTTGAAATAAAAATCCTTTTTCGAAATCAAATCTTTTCCCAAAAAACTGAAATCAACCAACCAACCAAACTTTTTCTATTAAGAACTACGTGGCTTTGAGTTTTCCATCGCACCGGGGAATACGTAGGAGCAGAAGCCAAAATTTTATTTTTCTTCCTTTTGTGTTTATTTCCTTTTTTGTTTTAAAATGGGGTAAAATAATATTTTTAAAGGTTATTAAAAATTTTGCACAATTAACTTGGGGTACCGTTCTTAGAACGGGTGACGTAGGGTGCTAACACCTTCCCTACTCATAACCGACTCCCGAACTCAAATCTCTGTCTTGTTTTTTTTAGGACCAGTTTTCCTTAAATAATTGGTTTTTCCAAAGTTTTCCCAAATAAAAATTTTGGTGGCGACTCCTCTGTTGTTTTTCTTCCCCCCCCCCCCTTTTTTTTTTTCGCGGCGCCCGGACGGGACGGTCGCGACTGCAATTTTATCAATTGCTATACTACTATATAATAAATAAATTAATAATATTCAAAGCATTCCCCACGAAGATTTTCATCACAAGTAAAATTAAAGCTCATGGTATTATCCTTCATGTTGATCTTGTAGAACTTAAATTGATAAATAACATCGTCCAAACAACACAAAACCAGATTAAAATGCCATGTCCTTTTGTGTATTGATTCATATTTTAATAAACTAAAGACTTCAATAGCTTGTTTTCTAGCATTTTGCATTAGGGCATCAGATTAACTCCAATAACAAAGCTTCTGCATCTAACATTTTTACCAACAGGGTCACAACATTATCATCATTTGAGGATGGTTCTGGTGGTAGAGAGACTTCTTTGGCCACTAATTGTGTTTCCAATTCCTCACAGTTAATGCAAAATGCAGGAGTAAGCAACTCTAAAAGAATCACCACTACCCACTCTATGCAAATTGAACCCGTGGAGGTAGCAAATTTATGAAAGTAAAAGTGGACAAGAATTCCATTCATTTCCATAACCCCGTGTAGATATTGGGCGCGATCATGCAGCAGTGCAATAATGTGCCAGGGAATTTGATAATGTTGTCACATTTCCATAACCCCTTGCAATAATGTTGTCACATTGAGAAACAAGGAATAGGAATGCGAAGTGGAAGTGGAAGAAAGGTTGACTAGGGGCGGATGCAGGGGAGGGAAAGATTTTCTAGTTTGGTTTTGTTGATTGGTGTGTTTGGTCAAAATGAAAAAGGTCCTGCGTTTGGTGTGAATATTTGGCCAAGAAATAGGAGGCTTGATGAAAAAGGAGGCGGAGATGAGATTGGAAGAGAATATGATACTGGATAAAGAAGAGAGCGGTAAGGAAGGGGTAAAAGTAGAGAAAATACAGTCAGAAAAAGGTGACCCTTGTTTGGAGAGAGTAAGAAAGCAGTGCCATTCGGCTTCTGGGAGAGGAAGAACGTGGCTGGGTGAAAGGAAGTTGAAAGAAAGAAAGGAAGAAAGTTATTTTTAAAGTTTTAATTTGATAAAATGAGTTTAATTGTTATGTACTGACAGTATAAAATATTTTTATATAGACAATCAATTATCAATCATTGTATGGATGACTTTTAAGGTAGTTAGAATAAAAGTCAATTTTTTCATTAATGTGACAACTTATGATTGGATGTCTGTGTAAAAATATTTTACATTGTCAATATATAACAATTAAACTTTAATAAAATTAACATGCATATGTGGCAAGAATAGAAGACTTTGACTGGGTGTTAGTGTAAAGTGGTATTACACTAACTGTGTATCACCGTTAAACTCTTTTTAAAATTAGTAATATTTTTTAAAATGTTTCAAAAAATATATTTAGCGATATTTTTAACATTTAGCTATATTTAACAAAAATGTTATTATATAATAAATAAATATTACAAAAAGAATATATTGTAACATTTATTAAATGTTACTATAGGTATAAAAAAATGTTAAAGATTTTTTGCGATATGGACTTTGTGCGACACTTGCTAAAATGTTGCTAATGTCAATAAACAACATTTTTTTACAATTTCGCGACACTTTTTGAATGTTGCTAAAAGTGACTTATGTTGTGGTGTAGATGTCATAGAGATTCAATCATTGAATAGATAAGATTATCTTATCTTAATCTCCTAAAAATCCTATCTAAAAACAACTATTTTTTTAATGCTGAACTTATATCGCCTTTTTGACCCTGTTAGAGTCCGAATTAAGAATAGATCGAGAAACATGATTTTGTAGGAAATTATCTTAGCTTTCCAACGCCACTAAGAACACCTAAATTGGAAACTCGTAGCTCAATTTAGGGCCAAACCAATGAGTACGCCTGTGCTTCATGCGCGCACCAGAACTCGTTTTCGGCTCTTTGGTTAGTCCATTTTGCTCTAACCCTTTTTATACCTCTTTTGCTCGACCTAAACTCATAGCCATCAATCCTAAAGTTAGAAACAACCGTCTTTTACCTTTCTCTTGGGCTCCCATTGAATTCTTGAGCGTCCTCAATCCTTGTTGGGTGTTCTTTATCAAGAACATATCCTTGTGGTGTTTGATGTTGCGTTTGGGGTTATGCCGCTAGCTTAGTGTTACTCTGAGTTAAAGTAACCAACCTTGTTCATCCTTTTCTTTGAATCCTTAAGTTTAGCGTTGAACCGTTTTCTCACTATCAAACCAGACTTTGTTGTTTGTATCTCAGTGCTATAAACGGCAACTAGCAGATTAGTTCCCCAAGGATCTAATCGAGGTGTATGTATAATCCTTGTATTAACAACCTTTGTCCTTTTTTGGTGTTGTTGGTCAAAGCTCGTTGAACCTGTTGAACCCGTTGGAGGAGTCAAGTGTGCACTTCGTTCTTGTTGGCTTATAGGCTGGAATCTTCACGCCAGGTATGGGGAGAAGGGATTAGTATAATATGTAGGTTCTAGGGTAGCGTAAGATGATGGTTAATCCATGAGCCTATTTGTGTGCTATATGCCTTAATTGCTGTATGAAGTTGTTATGATTATTTATACATGTTGTTAATTGTTTAAAAGGTTTGTATGATCTTGACATGACATTTATGATGTTGTTTATGATGATGATGATATGTCATGATTGTATGAGTTGGTATGTTGGAACTACTGTTAAATCTATATTAATAAAAGACATATGGATGTTAGCGCTAAGCCTAAAACTAGGATTAATCTAATTGATGTGCATAAAATATAAAGATGTTAATGAGGGGTAAGATTAATGCCAATGGATTAGTCAAGAACCTTAGGATTGATTTGGAGGGTTGAAATCTCGAAAAGCTGCTAAATTCCCAGAACTGAGACGTTGTAACAGCGTTGAGCACACCCTGCTCATTATCGGCACGCCCGTGCTCTTTGCCTAGTAAAAGCCAGCACGCCCGTGCTCTCAGTAGCACGCCTGTGTTGGAAAAATGAGAAAAGTGAGGCTATTTAGCACGCCCGTGCCTGTTGGCCACCACACTCGTGCTCAGGCTGTGCCACTCTCAGAATCAAGAAAACTTCACTGTTTTAAATAAAGAGAGATTTAATACCCTTTTTGGAATAAAAGTATGATATAAGAGATTATAAAATACGACCTTGAAGATAGTTAATGAACTAGAACAATGATATGATAAAGTGTAATAATAGAGACTTGATAAAAAGATTAATTAATGAGAAGATGGTGTTATCGATAATGACGTACTGTTATCGATGTTGTTGATTAAATCATCCTTGATGCTTAATGGGCAAGATTGATGTTGATGAATCACCTTTGATGCTTATCAGTCAAAGTTGATAGCATGTGTTAAATGGTGTTGATGGAGGTAGTTGTCATATTGTTTGTGTGTTAGCATTGCATGCATCATGACATGATGTTGTTAGTTTGGGGGAAGTTACGATGACTGGAAAGTTCACCCGAGAGTTTGGTGGACAAGCAACTCGTAGAGATTCATCTGATAGTAAGGTGAATCGTTACTCATGGGGGTTCATCCGAGAGTAAGGTGAACAACCAGTGTTGAGAGTTCACCTAAGAGTTTGGTGGACAAGCAACTTGTGGGGATTCATCCGAGAGTAAGGTGAATTGTTACTTATGGGGGTTCATCCGAGAATAAGGTGAACAGTCAGTGTTGAGAGTTCACCCGAGAGTTTGGTGGACATGCAACTCGTGGGGATTCATTTGAGAGTAAGGTGAATGGTTACTCATGGGGGTTTATTTGAGAGTAAGGTGAACAGCCAGTGTTGATGCATGATGGTCAACAAGTTGATGTACTCCGAATCGTCTTCCTGAGTTAGTTATTGGATCCACATTGTATATGGAGTAGTGGAGTAGTTATGCATCACATAGCATGTTTTACGATGTGATATGATGATATACGTAACAATGCGTATGTTATATTATGATGTTTATGTGCTGGCAGCTGCATGATCATCTTGTTAACTGCTCTATTACCGCTTATGTTTATACGTACAGTTCCTTACTCCTTGTCTGTTGTTGTTTTTGCATGTACCTTTGGTTATGCAGAGGATGGTGAGCAGCCAGCTGAGGAGTGATCCCGAGGAGATCGCTTGCTCATAGTATAGTCTAGTTTATGTTAGTTGTTTTCCGATGTAATATCGGTAGTGGTTACCAGCTCTGATTATGTGACATCGGGATTTGAGTTTTGTTTTATGTTATTTTTTTTCACGGTTGTTACTTATGTTTAAACGTTTTTGGATCATGTGGTATTTGCTATCTTTTATGTTAAAGTTTTTATTTAACTTGCATGCTTTATTTTAATTTTATCGTATGCGGGATAGCGGGTGTCATACATTCCACCCCAAATTTAGTGTTGACTAACCATTGACTTAGCATTGTTAAGTCACTAAAAATAGAAAATCATTTATAATTAGTTATTTGATATTTATACATTAAAAAAAGTTTTTAAACATTAATCTTAGACTTCGTTGTTTATAAAATAAATTTTATTTTTTAATTTGAAAATAAAACATACAATTTGAAAATCTTATAAAAATTAACGAATATAATTTTTATAAGTATTTTTTTTTTGTCAATCTATTGTATATTTACTTTGTTCAAATATATGTTTTTTTAGTATTCAGATTATGAATATTAAACATATATCTATTATGTGAGAAATTATTTACTATTATATTCTTGTTTATTTTATTTTTTAATCACTTAATTCAATAACTTCTAAATAAATATAACGTTTTCAATTATTTTGTCTATAAAATATATGAATTATTATAATAATTTTTATCAATAAAGATAATAAAAATATCATTTAAATAGACATCTTTAAGTTCAAGAATGAAGATAAAATTGTATCTATCCTTTAAATGGTGATACAGGTTTGAATAAAATACATTTTCTTGTAAATACTTAATATATAAACTTATAAAAATAAATTTAGTATAAAAACTAAAATATGCATTATATATATATATATATATATTAATATTCTATGTCATGAATAGACAAAATAATTTGAAATAAAAACTTTGCTAAGAATCAACTAAATTTCAAGCTCAATAAAATAAATAAATCAGGTAAACAGGACTATTATATATATTCGTTACACAATGAATATAAGATATATTAATTATTTTTTGGTAAAAATAAATAAATATATATATATATATATATATATATATTTATATATAAATCATAAATTATTGATAACATTTGTCAAATTACACTCATTTAATTTTATGTCATAATTTAATAAATCTATATTCGGTATTATACTCAAATACACTAACATTTTTGTCATATTTATCAATAATAATTATTATAATAATTCATTTATTGTATGGATAAAATGTCTGAATGCATGATATTTATTTAGAAATTGTTAAACTAAATGACTTAAAAGTATGAATATAATGAAAAAAATCGTTTTTAACATAATTAATACATGTTTTATATCCATTATTTGTTAGAGTTTACATTAAAAAATATTTATAAAAATATATAAATATATAGTGAAAAAAATAAATACTTAAATGAATTATACTAATATGTGTAAGATTTTCAAATTATATATTTAATTTTTATTTTTAAAAAATCAACTTTATTTTGTAAATAAGAAACCTAAGATTAATCTTTAAAATCTATTTTTAATGTATAAATATCAAATAACTAATTGTAGATAATATTTTATTTTTTAGTGACTTAACGGTGTTAAATCAATGGTTAGTCAACACTAATAATTGGGTTGAAGTTTAAGTTAGGATCATGTTTGGGGGGATTTGTTGCTATTTTGATAAATTTTAAAGTGGTGGAATGTAATTTATTATAATTTTTTTTATATTATTAATTATTAATTAATACTTTTTTATTAAAAAATAGTGAGCTTTAAAATAATGTAGATAGCTTTTCTTTTATTGGACCTATGTCCCTTTATAATGTAATTAAATTAATTTTTTTATAATATTTTTTATTCGGAAGAGTTTCAGCCTGAAAGCTAATAAAAACAACAGACCAAGTTTTCTACTTGTTTTTTTAAATTTCGATTAACAGAAGTAAAATAATATTAAGAAAAGGCCAAGAAGGAAAAACAAAAGTCAGAAAATATCAGGGTCGGTGTATATGATCGCTGATACGGCGTAGTCTCTTTCTTCTCTCTCCTTTTTCCACTGTAAACCCTAATTTGAAAAATCCAAAAATTTCTCTTTGTTCTTCTTCTTCGTCTTTTCTTTGCTCACACTCATTTGTAAACAGTAACTCCACCTCTCTCTCTCAACTCGCTGGCTCTGGAAGTTCCCTGATTTTGGTTACGAGTTCGCACTGCTCGCGGAGAAAATTTGTGTCGATCTCATCGATTTGATCCCCAACGCTGAAATTGAACTTCACTTTTGCAATTTTACTGAAGGTAAAGGTTATTTTGCAATCCTTTGTGGTGCCCATGAGCTGAACGGCGTTGGTTCATGGAGTTTTCAACTTGCAAAATTTGTTTTTTTTTTTTTTTTTTTATATTTTAATTTTCGATAAATAAAATAGTGTAACCTTTCTTGTTTTATTTGTGTTTTTTCTGTTTCTCGGTTATTATTATTGTTTGAAGGAACCAAGTTTGATGATTTTTCCTGTAAAATTTTGCTAATTACTATGGGTTGGAAAATTAGTTATATGATTTGTGTTTATTTTTTGATTGTAGAAAATTTGAGTAGTGGTATATGGAGGCACAGTTCTAGAGACATTTGGTATGGTTTATAAACTGGTGACGATTTTGGGATGCTGATATGAAATTTCTTAATATATTCCATACTTCTACATATCATGTATGTTAAGAATATTGCATGTGGTGACTTTATAGGATTTAATGTCAATGATAATGGTTATAAGAGGATATGATTTGGGTGGCCAATTTCTTAGAGGGCTTAAAATTGACTCAAACCGAGATTGGCCTATATTCGATAATTTATATCAGATTTGTGATAATTAAAGAAAAGTGAAAAGGTTGAAGGGATAATCTGCTAGCATGTTATGTGGAAATCACTAGGTATTAGATTTTATTTATCTTACAAATTACTTATTTGCTCAGCATTATTGTATTTAATGGACAGGGAACAATTGGATATTGGTGGCACAATCATTACGTTGTGAAATTTATTCACGTATACATTAAAACTAAGTTTAATCAGCTACCAACCTCATGGCTGGATTGTTGCTGGGTGATGTCTCTCATCAAGGTGGTTCCCAAAGATACTCCCAAGAGAAGCCAGAGGATGGTTCTCGATGGTACTTTTCTAGGAAGGAGATTGAAGAAAATTCACCATCCAAACAAGACGGCATAGATTTGAAGAAAGAAACTTACCTACGCAAATCCTACTGTACATTTCTGCAAGATTTAGGCATGCGACTTAAAGTGTGAGTTTTATTGGAAGCCTTACTGAACTATCTTAACTGCAATAGGCCCTTGTATTCGATTGGCCAGTTTATGACATGCAATTTTTCTTGTAAATTGCCTTGTTTCCTCTTTGTTCAATTGATATTATAATGTATATCTGCTGGCAAAATGTATTTAAATTATACAGAAGGTAAGGTTGTGTTAGCTGTGGTTTGTTTCTTTGTAGGAGCTCATTAGGAGTATCTTAACATGTTTAGATATTATATTGCTGGCTATTTAGTGAATTTTTTTTATCTCTAATCATATTAAAATTACTAATGAATTGCAATGAAGGCACTTAACTTCATTTACCATGATGTTAATACTGATTAATTGTGATGCAGACCTCAGGTAACTATTGCAACAGCAATAATTTTTTGTCATCGATTCTTTCTTCGGCAGTCCCATGCAAAGAATGACAGGAGGGTGAGTCTTTATTTTGTTATGATAACTACCATATTGTCATTATTGGTAATTTTTCTGTGTGTGAAGTGTGAATAAGTTTATGATTTTTCTTAGAATTTTGGGTTTGGACCTAACTCAATCCCAAAAGCTAGCTCATGGGGTGAGGGTTGCCTCCCATTTATATGCACTGTTCATGTCATATCACTATCCAATGTTGGACTCTCAATACACCCCCTCACGCCTAGGATTGGACATCTGGAGCGTGAAGTTTGCAGGACTGGACATCTGTTGGTGGCCCAACGGATCTCGGATAGGCTTTGATATCATCTTAGAGTTTTGGGTTTGGGCCTAATTCAACTCCAAAAGCTAGCTCATGGGGTAAGGGTTGACCTGCACTTCTAAGCACTATTCATGTCTTATCACTATCCAATGTGAGACTCTCAACACATCCCCTCACGCCCAGGATTGAACATCTGGAACGTGAAGTTTGCAGGACTGGACATCTGCAGGTGATCCAACGGATCTTGGATAGGCTTTGATGCCATCTTAGAATTTTGGGTTTAGGCCTAACTCAACCCCAAAAGCTAGTTCATGGGGTGAGGGTTGCCCCCTACTTATAAACACTATTCATGCCATATCACTATCCAATGTGGGACTATCAACATCTCCTCTCACGCCCAAGATTGGACATCTGGAGCTTGAAGTTTGCGGGACTCGACATCTATGGTTGGCCCAAAGAATTTTGGATAGGCTTTGATACCATTTTAGATTTTTGGGTTTGGGCTTGATTCAAACTCAAAAGCTAGTTCATGGGGTGAGGGTTGCCCCCCACTTATAAACACTATTAATGTCATATCACTATCCAATGTAGGACTTTCAACAGTTTTAATGTATTTAAATAAGTAGCAGTAGCAACTCCTTTTTTGGCTGGTTACTCTAGAGTCGTAGTTGTTGTCAAGGCTGTCAAATCGCAATTCAAATCGTGAATCGTTAAGCTAATATTTGAATCGTGAATCGTATTGAATCGTAAGATTCATAAATATAATGAAACATAGCTTGAAGTATATCATTTAAATTATATATGCTTACTTTATGAATAAAAAAACAAAAATATAAATTCATAAATCATAAGTTCATAATTAAGTGTCGCCATCAACACTAATATAAGCTAATAAGTAAGAAAAACTCATAACACATAAGTAAAACTAATCAATTCAAATGGCTTGAATAATATATTTAATTATTTATATATATTTATCATCTATTATAATTGAGTCATTTGACACAGATTGAATTAAAATATATCTATTTAAATTAAAATATATATGCATCCAAAACAAACCAAAATGGGATCAGATAAAGATTGAATAAAATAGTGTTTCTACTTTCTAGGTGATAAGTAGAAGTCCAAGAAGCTTTCTTGTATTAGATAAGATAAGTACAAAATCACTAAAAACGCCCCATATAAATTAGTGATACTGAATGCAATCAAAACCTCTCAGCAAGGGATCTTGCGAACGAATCACAGCAACGGTGCACGGAATGCAGCAAGGTTCGCATGTATTAGATCATTGGACGCTCCCTTTCCGATTTCGAACCCGAGTTGCAGACTCGCGAACCCGTTTCAAGACCCGGAAGAGCGCAGCGCCTGGAATCGCGATTCCGCCGGCGATTCACGAATCGGGCAGTATCGCATGATTCCGGCGATTCCGACGGCGATTTCAGCATCCGCACGATTCTCCCTGTCGATCTGTATCGCCCGCCCTCCGAATTGGATGGTTTTGTACGATACAAACCGCGTATTGTGCGATTTCGAGAACCATGGGTGTTGTATTTAAGTTCTTTTGTTGTGAATAGTATGCTTAATCAAAATTAACTCCACATAGGTATACTCAACTGTTCCTTAAAATTGAGGATTGACAATGCCAATAAAAATAAGGTAGTGGAGTGGACATTATTGTAATCTTCAAAACCTCCTAGAAAAAAAAGGGACAAGAAAAGTGCTTCAGTTATTATTATTGCTGAAGATTGTTTTACTTTGTGTCAAAATATGGTATCAAGAGATATACAACTGGTGGACACTGTCATGTAAATATATGTTCTAACTGCACACTTAAGAAAGCCATTGTAGATGTATCAGGCATGGGACCACGATAAAAGAGCAAGCTGCTTTAAATTCATCCTGTAATTGTGAAAGCCAAATAAGGGAAGGTTGCTTCAGGTAGTCTATCATGTTCAATGTTTTGAAAGAAAAAATGATCATGGTTTTATTGGTAAATATGAAAACTATATCTTGGTGTATCGCTAGATTCTGGATGCAATGAATGAGGTTGATCATAATTGCTTTTTCTAAAAGCAATTAAATGCAAGACTTAAGTAAACTAGTTTTAAACTTGGTTGGGCACATCAACCGTCCCCTAGATGGAGGAAAAATATAAATTATTGTGTCATTGCTTGTTGTCCTTGTGAGGTAAAAGAATGTGAAATTGAAGGATGTCTTTTATACAATGCTGGCATAATATTGGCAAAGGAGTTCTGCCAGTCTATGGGTAGTTGTTGCCACAAATTGGGAATGGAGGTAATGCCAATCAGCCAGTTTGTTGGTTGGTGTTCAGCTTGTTTTGATATCAGTGCGAGACTTAAAAGTCTTTGGTGTATTCCAAATGCAGGAAATTATCATCGGGAATGTTCACTGGTTTGTCAAGAGATGTTATTGGGAGAATATAATATTTTCTTTCATCCATAATCCAACTTTCTGGGTGTTCTTGACCTTTTGGTCTAGTGGCCTAATCGCTGTCCACTGCCACCATCTTGTTGGTCTGAACCCCAAGTGTGTCAACATATCCCTTTCTTAAAAGATGCAGGGAAAAAATATACTGGGTTTTCTTTAATCATAAATTCATAATAATAAAGAGAAAGGAAAACGTTTCATCCATAATGATATGTGATGGTTTATCATGGTTATCATGCAACTGATAAAATAGCAATATCATATTTTGTTTGATTTCTTTTTGCATCTTCCATCATTCTTGCATAATGTGTAGCTACTTGTAATTTGAGTGTGATGCTTGTTTGGCTATATTAGCTATCAAAAATAAAGTCATACTATGGTAGAAGGATTGGTTCCATGACCTATATGTATCATATATAAAGATATTATATATTATATTTATGCTTGACTAATATTTGTAGCAGCTTCATGGATGATGAGGATTGTAGATTACTATCCTGTTAAACCAGTAGATTGATGTTTGTTTGTTTTATTAACTTGTACCCTTGTAGCATATCAGGTGAGAATTAACTATGTAAGACTTCGGTTCAGTGACTTTCGGTATGAATATGATAATTACCATTCTAACATAATATGTATTTGTAGATGACATAGCGACGCAGCGTACAACACGAAAACAGTTTAAACACTAGAATAGAGAACTTCTCTAAATTTTATTAATACTGAAAAATCTGAAATCTGAATTATCTGAATAAAATAACAAACAAAAGGTATTTATAAGCCTTCCGCAGTTCAGCTCTAACTAGAATTCCTAATTTAATTCTAGCTATGATTCCTAACTACTAATATTTATCTCTAACTAAGATAATGTTTATCTCTAATTAAATCCTATCTAATTAATGAAATAACAAAATACTGAAAATATGAAAATTAGAAAGAGGCCCAAAACACATTTTAACAATTGACCTGACCCAAGGTAGTCATCAGCACAGATTTTACTAGATGATTCTGGTACAACAGTTCACCTGAGGAGTGAAAAGGTTAGATATCCGACACATTAAATGTTTTGGATATACCCAACGAATAAAGTAAACCACTAAGCTCCCGATATAAGTATTGTCAATTTGTCATCGATCTTCTGCAAAATTTGGAATGGACCATATTTCTTAGGTTGCAATTCATTGTAGGAGCCAACTGGGAACCTCTCCTTGCACAGAAACCTAATCACCTCCTCTTTCAGAATGTTGCTCTATTTTGGACCTATCCTGTTGTGAGACAAATTTGGCAAACTAGAACCAGGAATCAGATCAATTTGGTGTTGCGCCCCCGTGGGTGGTAAGCCATATGGAACATCGTCTGACATTTTCTCACAGAACTCCTCCAACAAAGGTTCCACCACCTCTGGGAAGTCCATTTGATAATTGATACCACTTGTTTTAAGATCAAGGCATCCACCCTTTTAGACTCCTTAACACAACCTCCATATCATCTTCGTTCTTATCTTCAACTTTCACACCACATGCATCCACGCCTTTAAGCTCCGAAGTTGGAGACTCTGCAAGCTCTTTGATTCTTAACGTCATCCATCACATTGCTTCTCTTTGCCAGTCTAGTAAAATCTGTCATATACCCATGCACTGACCGCTGGCCATGAGGACATCTCTAGAACTGTTGGAGCAAGATATGCTCATAGTTAGGGGGAAGGAAATCCCTTTGCAACAACTTTTTCATCCTGTACCATTTCTGGATTGGTGCTCTCCCTTCACGGAACCTCTTGCTCTGCAATTGTTCCCACCATGTAGACGCTTTGCCTTTCAGCCTACATGCAGCTAGCTTCACCTATTTTTTCCTTTGGAACCTCCATATACTCAAATAATCGTTCTACGTTTTTATTCCAATCTATGATTTTTTTCAATATTCAGGCTTCCATTGAAATGAGGAATCTTGACTGCAAGGTTTTAAATTGCGGTTGTGGTGTGTTTATCGCAATGCGGACTATTACATAAAAAATGCGGCCGATCGGTCGCATTTGCGGTCGCGTTTCGGTTTCGGAGACCTCCAAAACCTAAACGATGCGGTCCAAATTACGGTCGCGGACTTTTATTTAAAACCCTGGTTGACCGTCAGCCAAAAATTGCGGGAATCCCTATCATTGTAATCACGATCATGTCTACCAGTTTGCCTCTCGTATTCCTTCTCTAAATACTCATCATCCTCATCTGACTCCTCCTCGTAGATCCGTTATCTATGCCTACGATAAGCAAAATACATGCCGAAAGGTGGTCCAAAGGCTCATGTTTGGTACGCTTTCTTTCGTCAAACTCGTAGACCGGCTGTTTACGCCTACAATAACAAAAAGCTTGTTGAATGATGGTCCACGAGATCTTTCATTCGTGGCACACTTCCCTTCATCAATCCTGTTCCCGTTGGCGTTTATGCTAAAAGACATCGAGACGTTGTGTGACTTCCTCCAGCATTGCTCCATACAATCGAATATGTCATTAATTCCTTGTTCCATATTTCTCAACGCCTCCCCAAAATCCGTAGATCATGGAGATCTTGTTCTCCGACCAACATCATGAAAATCGTTGCGTGCACCTCCTGCCATCAGACCGGAGACGACCTACTCTGATTACCAACTTACACAGCATACAACGTGAAAGCAGTTTAAACACACTGGAATAGAGAACAAAGTTATCAATTGCGGATGGCAGACCATAGCGGAAGGCCAAAAATCCGCCATTTTTAGCCGCCTCAAAACGCCATTGCGGCTATGGCGCCGCCATCCTTCATAAATTGGCCATAGCGGTTGGCCAAAAATCTGCCACCGCAATCCGCCATGGCCGCCTTTTGATAACACTGATAGAGATGCTATCTAAATTTTAGTAATACTGAAAATCTGAATTCTGAATGATCTAAATAAAATAACATAAACAAAAGGTATTTATAAGCCTTTCGTAGTTTAGCTCTAACTAGGATTCCTAATTTAACTCTAACTACGATTGCTAAGAAAAAATTATATCTATCTAGGATAATGCTGATCTCTAACTACATCCTAAGTAATTAATGAAATAACAAAAGAATGAAAATACGAAAAATAGAAGAAGGCACAAAAGACTTCTTAACAATCAGCCTGGCCCAAGGTAAGTCATCAGCAATACGATCCGCATCAGTAGAAATTATTCTTTTTGATAGTAAAAGAAATATTAGATAACAACGGGAAAATACAAGAGAGGATATGCTATCCTCCAAAAGAAACCACAATGCTGAAGTAAAACAGAAGGTACAAGCCCGCATAGCACTAGGAAACCACAAAGCATACACATCCAGAGGAGAAAACAGAAAGTCAATCCACCATAACTGCCCTAAAACCCTCCAAGGAAACTCCCTTGATAGAACATCCACAATGAAAGGGGAAAACTAATACAAAAATAAACGCATAATAAAACTCCCTTTTGCCTCCAACAAACAAGACAGCGTCGAAGCATCGAAAGAGCCTAATTAAGCCTTCTAAAACCTTTAGGCCCTCCATAATTTATTGTTGTTATTCTTTGAAGTTTCCTTTTTACCTTTGTTGAAAATATGTTTGGGATCTTTGTATTTATTGTATAGGCATATCATATCGTATCATATCATGTAAATAGGAATAGAATCTCCTATATTTATTTTGTAATTATTTCATTAAGCCTATATAAAAGAGACTCCGTTGTGTAGTTTAGACACACGGTTTCAGCATCATATGCCTCTGTTTTCTCTATTTCAACATGGTATCTAGAGCCAGACAGAGGTAACCCTAAAACTATGCTTACCCGATGGACCCACTGTCCTCCAATGAGAATTTTTCATGGCAAACCGTGTTCCTCCTTCGGTTTGCCCCTTATCCACTGCTGCATCCTCTTTTCGGTCGTTTTTGTCCTCCGCCGCCACTTTTTCCGACGACTTTCCGGCTGACCACCCCTCTACCAGAAGCGCATCTTTCTGCGCGCCCAACCCCCCGAGACTCACCGGCAACCGCCTTGTCACGTGCCTGCACGCGCGTTCAGAAGCTTTAGCGTGCAGTTCCGACCACCGGCGCGTGGCGGCGCGTGGCAGCTCCGTTTCGGACGCTGTTCCCTTCACGGTGGTTGCCTCTCTCCGACGGTTCCAACGCCACCACTCCCAGGCTGATCCAAGCACTTTTGCAACTGACCCACTGTGCGCGCGTCGTTTCGGGCTTTAAGGTATCGTGTGGTTGTCGTTTTTGGACCTTTTTTTTTACTGATCTATGGCTTCCTCTAGTTCCATAGGACCTCGTAAGACCATGGATCCTCCTCAAGCCTCTACGGCTACTTATGAAGATTTTCTCTAGTGGTTTGAGCATCGCTAGACCTCCGGATCTACTGCTTTGGTCGCACACATTAGTAATTCATCTGCTTGCATATCTCAGTTACCCTCAGTTGGTCCTTCGGTTCTTGATTCTGGTGCGTCTGACATATGTTTGGTTATAAGGCTCTTTTCTCCTCTCTTTCTATATCCGGTCATTTACCTATTGTCACTTTGGCTAATGGTTCCCAAACTCAATCCCAAGGAATCGGACCTGCCCATCAATTAGCACCTTACGTATTGATAACGCTCGTGAATACTTGTCCCAACAATTTCAAAGCTTTATGGCTTCTAATGACATTCTTCACCAAACGTCTTGTGCTCATACCCCTCAACAAAATGGGGTTGCCGAACGCAAAAACCGACACCTCATTGAAACCACTCGGACCCTTCTCATTCACGGTCATGTTCCTCTTCGCTTTTGGGAGGATGCGGTACTGTCGGCTTGTTATCTTATAAACCGCATGCCCTCATCCGTCTTGGATAATAAAGTCCCATACTCTTTCCTTTTTCCCCATCTATCTCTTCATTCCCCTTCGCCTCATGTCTTTGGGTCCACTTGTTTTGTCCACAATCTTCCTCCTGGTCTTGACAAACTCTCGCCTTGGTCTCTTAAGTGCGTCTTCCTTGGCTATCATAGGTCCCAAAAAGGTTATCATTGTCATTCTCCCACTCTTCAACGCTACCTTATCTCGGCCGATGTTACCTTCTTCGAGTCTGTACCCTACTTTGTCGACCCACTTGCCTCGTGAGCCGCTTTCTCTGTAGTCACCCTTGTCCCTTCTGCTATTGTCCCTCTCGAGAATGTCCCACCAAAGACTTTGCCTGTGGATTCTCCACCTGCTCGGCCATTCCCGACATATCACTGCCGCCCACCACCCTGCTTGGTGAACGTCCCTGCTGCTACTGCTGTCGAGGCCATGATGGACTCTTTCCCGCCACCACTTCCGTTACCGGATCCGGCCCCGCCACCTAACACTGACCTTCCCATTGCTCTCCGCAAAGGTATACGTTCTACTTGTAACCCGCCTCTTCAATATATTGCTTTGAGTTATCATCGCCATTTTTCTTTGCTTTATGCTTGCCTTTCTTTTTTGTCGGCTGTCTCTATTCCTAAATCTCTAGGTGACGCTTTATCCTATTCTGGGTGGAGGCAAGCAATGATTGATGAGATGTGTGCTCTTCAAAGCAGTGGTACCTGGGAACTGGTCCCTCTTCCTTCTGGGAAGTCTTTGGTTGGTTGTGGATGGCTTTATACGGTCAAAGTTGGTCCTGATGGTAAAATTGATTGGCTTAAGGCTTGTTTGGTGGCTAAAGGCTATCCATAGATATTTGGGTTTGATTATGGTGATACTTTCTCTCTAGTGGCCAAAATGGCCTCTGTTAGGCTCCTCCTCTCCCTTGTTGCAATTCTACACTGGCCTCTTCATCAACTTGACATTAAAAATGCGTTCCTTCAATGTGATCTTAAAGAGGAAGTGTATATGGAGCAACCATATGGGTTTGTTGCTCAGGGGAAGTCCTCTACCATGGTTTGTCGCATTCACAGGTCTCTTTATGGTCTCAAACAGTCTCCTTGGGCTTGGTTCAGCAGATTCGGCATTGTAGTGCAATAATTTGGTATGATTCGAAGCGAAGTCGACCACGCCGTGTTCTATCGTCATTCGGCCCAAGGATGCATTTATATGATTGTTTATGTGGACGATATTGTTATAACTGGTAGTGATCAGTAGGGCATACTACAAATAAAACATCTCTCTCATCAGTTTCAGACCAAAGACCTTGGTAAACTCTGATATTTCTTGGGTATCTCACAAAGGAAATATGCTATGGACATTCTTGAAGAGACAAGATTATTGAATGCCAAACCAGTTGGCATTCCTATGGATCCAAATGTCAAATTTCTACTCGATTAGGGGGAGCCACTTTCTGATCCAGGAAGATACAGGAGAATGGTTAAAAAATTGAACTACCTTACTGTCACCCGTCCAGACATTTCTTTTGTAGTCAGTGTGGTGAGTCAATTCTTAAATTCTCCTTGTTAGGGCCATTGGGATGTGATACTGATCCTAAAATACATTAAAGGTGCTCCAGGAAAAGGTCTTATTTATGAAGATAGAGGGCATACTTAGATAGTTGGTTACTCAATGCCGATTGGGCAGGTTCATCCATTGACAAGCGATCCACTTCTGGGTGGTGTGTACTCATTGGAGGAAACCTGATATTTTGGAAGAGTAAGAAACAAAATGTAGTTGCAAGATCCAGTGCAGAAGCAGAATACAGAGCCATGGCATTAGCGACTTGCGAACTCATTTGATTGAAATAGTTACTCAAAGAACTTCAGTTTGAAGAGACTATGCAAATGACGTTAATAGGTGATAATCAAGTTGCATTGGACATTGCCTCTAATCCAGTTTTCCATGAGAGGACCAAACATATTGAGGTAGAATGTCATTTTATCAGGGGACATCTACACTAGCTTTGTCAACTCCAATGATCAACTGGCAGATGCTTTCACCAAATCCCTGAGAGGTCCTCGGATTAGTTATCTATGTAACAAGCTCGGTGCATATGATTTATACGCTCCAGCTTGAGGGGGGAGTCTTGAAAATATGTTTAGGATCTTTGTATTTATTGTATAGGCATATCATATTGTATCATATCATGTAAATAGGAATAGAATGTCCTATATTTATTTTGTAATGTTTTCATTAAGCCTATATAAAATAGACTCCGCTGTGTAGTTTAGATACATGGTTTCAGCATCATATGCCTCTGTTTTCTCTATTTCAACAAACTTCTTCATACTATAGGTATTTGTGAGAAATCTTCCTTTACCTCCTTACCCAATAGATTAACGAACTTTATCCCCATTGAGTGAAGAAGTGATTGCGGATCACAAAAAACACTTGCATTGCCTAAATGCTTAATAGAAATAACTTACTCATTCAATGCCTTGTCATTTGTAGCATTGTTCTATGCTGTTCATCAACTAGCTGCTTATCTTGTCAGGTGTTTGTGTTTTGGACTTGCTATTTAGAATAAATAATTTAATGCTGTAGTGATCACCCTTGTGAGTTTTGAATAATAAATCCTATGGACGATTCGAATTTTTTGTTTGTAGTGTTTCTTTTTCTTCTTTTGGAAAGCTCATGGATTTACTCTCATCTCTGTCTGTCTGTCTGTCTGTGTTGTCTATCTTCTCTTTCTCAGCATTTGTTTGAGTTCTTGCACATATCATCCTTCTCTGTGCGATCTGTCTTTGCGTGCATAGTCAGAATTATTCTTATGTTTTCACAACTGCGGTTTGATCCATGGTGTATAATACACATAATAAAATATTAAATTAGACACATGGTGATAATTAGTAACTTAACTTGTTTTGCAGACCATTGCAACAGTGTGCATGTTTCTTGCTGGGAAGGTTGAAGAAACTCCTCGCCCACTAAAAGATGTAATTCTTGTTTCATATGAAATCATACATAAAAAGGATCCAGCAGCAGTTCAGAGAATCAAACAAAAGGTATATCGTATGACATGTACCTTGTTCCTCACCCCGTTGTTCTTTTATTGGGCAATTTCTGCTCCCATCATTGAACTTTGCAGTAGTTTGATTTTGGTCAGTGTTCAATGTCATTCTTTGTTCTTATCCTTCACCTTTTGTCCATTCTATGGAAATTTTAACATTTCTGTCATGGGACATGTTAGTCCCTGCTGCAAGTAGCCTAGTGAAGGCAATAATTTTGACTTGCATGTTTTATCTGGATGGAATTTTATCGTTGTTTTCTAATTTCTAATGTGTGTGTGTGCGCACACACATTGTGTTTGTTTAACCTTGTGGGGATTTATTTAAATTCCATTTTTTTCTGAAGTTTTTATTTTGTTCAATTTGGACTTTTAAATAGATCCCCACAAGGTAGCAGAGATGAGAATAATCTCAATGTAGCAAAGATGAAAATGTTGTGTTGGATGAGTAGACATACTAAACAGGATAGGATTAGGAATAAATGTATTAGAGAGAAAGTTGGGGTAGCATCTATGGTAAAAAAAGATGGTAGAATCTTGCCTTAGATGGTTTGGGCATGTGTGGAGAAGACCTGTAGTAGCTCGAATAAAGAGAGTAGATCAGGTGGAGGGTAGCCCAATCACTAGTGATAGTGTGACTGAGAAAAACTATAGGCAAAACTATTAAGAAGGATTTAGAGGTCAATGGTTTGTTTACAGACATGATTTACGATAGAATATTGTGACGTCGTTTGATCCATTTAGCCGATCCCACTAGTGGGGAAAGGCTTCGTTGTTGTTGTATTTTGTTCCTACCTCTTGTAATATAATTTTTTCTCATGCAATTATATTTACTTGCAACTATGGCACAGGAAGTGTATGAACAGCAGAAAGAATTAATTTTACTCGGAGAGAGGGTTGTTCTTGCAACACTTGGTTTTGATCTTAATGTGCACCATCCTTATAAGCCTCTTGTTGAGGCAATAAAGAAATTCAAAGTTGCTCAAAATGCCCTAGCTCAAGTTGCGTGGAATTTTGTAAATGATGGGTATGAAGTTACAGCATTTTTGTTTTGGCCAATGGCTTTCGAGTCATCTTTTCTGAAATTAGGATGTGATGTGCAGACTTCGGACATCTCTTTGCTTGCAATTTAAGCCCCATCACATTGCAGCTGGAGCCATATTCCTTGCTGCCAAATTCCTCAAGGTGAAGCTCCCATCAGATGGGGAGAAGGTCTGGTGGCAAGAGTTTGATGTCACCCCACGCCAATTGGAGGGTTGGTGTCTTTTTTTTGAGTACTAGTGGTATAAAGAAATGAGAAAGAAAAGTACTATCTCATTGTCATTTCTCTTTTCTCTCCTTCCTCTAATTCCTGTTGTTTTTTTGGTCTCCTTTTGAGTTTGGTTGTATCGTAGTAAGAATCTAGTTGTTCAACTATTTGTGCAGTGAATATCATATAATTATGGACACTTTTTTATTGTCATGCAAGACCCAACGTTGTACATTTTTTTTCTGCAGAAGTGAGTAATCAAATGTTGGAGCTATATGAACAAAATCGAATGCCTTCCAATGATGTTGAAGTAACTATGGGAGCTGGGACTACCAATCGAGCCACTACAAAAGCTCCAGCTAGCAATGATGAAACTGCAACCACAAACAGTAATTCCCTGACTGGAGCCACAAGTTCAAGACCTGAAATGTCAAAGCCTGCATCTTCTAAGGCCGTGTTTGATTCATCTGCTGCTAGTCATGTTGGGCGCCCCATCTCAAATCATGGTCGAAGTAGTGATTATGGGAGCACAGAAATGAAACACAGGGTGGAAGATGAGGCTAAAGGCAATCACCATCCTGAGCTGGAACCTCTACCATATAAGGAGAACTTACAGGAGGCTCAAGACATGGTAAGATCTCGGTCTGATAATGGTGAAAAAGAGCAAGAAAGCAATGTTGGGAGAACTGAAATGAAAGAAACTTCTGAATTGAAAGATAAACACAGTAGCAGAAACCTAGATCACGGAGATGGTACATTTGGCCGGCCACCTCAGGAAGCCATCAAAAAAATTGATAGAGACAAGGTAAAGGCTGCATTAGAGAAACGAAGGAAAGCAACTGGTCATATAACTAAAAAGCCAGATTTCTTGGATGATGATGATCTCATTGAGAGGGAACTGGAGGATGGAATCGAGCTGGCTCCTCAGAGTGAGAAAAATAAACAAGATAGGAGGCAAAGCTTCTCTAAGCCCTCAGACAGATCAGATTATGAGAACATGCATGGAAGACATCATGATCATGCAGACGAGCATCTTCATGGGATAAAGGGTCTGCCATCATATGAACCAGATCTAAGTGCTGTGGAAGAAGGGGAGGTATCAGCACTTGATGACATGGGTATAGGGCTTCAGTCGCCCAAGTCGAGCAACCGCAAGAGAAAAGCAGGGAGTTCACCTGATAGAGTGGTGGAGGGGAAGCAACGGCATAATGCTGGCCCTGTACCTCACCACAATAATCGTTTTGATTACATGGAAGATCGAAACAAGGTCAGTCGACTAGGCCATACTGAGAGGGACAGTAAAAGGCACATACAGGAAAACCATGTTTGAACAGTATTTACCATGGCTGTGTGGGACTCAGTTGTTCTGAAATATTGTCTGGGCATAAACTAGCTTCTTAGCAAAGATCATTAAATGCTCACAATTCTGTTGTGATGCAGCCACCTTAGCTGCCAATAAATGGCACAGGTCACGGGAATTTTACTTCATTGAAGGTAACTTAAAACAAATTCAATTTGGTTGGAAGGACCAATTTCATTTCCCCAATTTGTGGGCATATGGGAAAGGTTGTATAATATAATAGAAAGTTAAGTTTCATATATAGATTAAAGTCGGACTTTTAATGGAAGGTCCATTTTCCCACAAGATCATCCATGATTTTTATGACTATTCTGTGAAATAATAGTAGTTGTGAACTTATAATGATGACGATGTTTGTAAACTGAGTAATTGAAAGAGGGAAGATTATTAGTGTCCTATCCTATAGTTAGGAGGAAGGCTTGTGTAGTATGTTTCTAATACAATTGGAAGTGAATCTTTGATTTATTAACTTCTATGAAGAACGTGAAATTAATTATTCACAGCCTTCCAAATTAATGTGGTCGCACAATTGTGGATTTGATGAAATTGTGCCATGCATATTACCGGCTGTGATAATTTTCTATGATTATTTGTCACTTCATTCGAACTAGTCAACTACTTTTGGATGTTATTACGTGCTTGATGATAAAATAAGTTTTTCACTTTTTCTGAAGAATACAAAGCCTTTAATTTGGGAAAATGCTGGATGCTGATGACACGAACCAGTGCCTGAAAGCAGATGCCAAATTAAGTGGTCGTGTGTATGGTTAAAAATGTATGATATTTACATATATTTGTATACTATAAATCATTAAATTACATTGAGAAGTGTTATCACAATTTCTTGTATAAGCAGGACGAATTTTACGTATACCTTAAGGTGAAAATCTACTTTGCTCTACAAAAGATACGAGCATTATTAGTTTGGAATACATCAAAACGGTCAATTAATGTTATTTTTTGACATCAAACTAATCTTTGAATGTCATTTTTTAAGTCAAATTATCTTCCAAAAGGGTCAATTTGATGTCAAAATTTGATATTGAAAAACATTTTGATTGATTTATTTATTATTGGAGAATCAAACTAGTGACGCTATATCAATTATCAAATGGGTGTTTACTCGATATTTTATATACTTTGCGCAGTTTTGTCAATTGAAATTCCTGACAACATGTAGTGCGTTACTATATGAAATTGTGTACCAGGTTTAATAAACATATTTTAAAGATCTCGTAACCAAGGTTCATGGTTTGGAAAGGATCTTGTGTTTCATATTGCAATAACTTACGAAGAATGGATTAGGCTGAATTAAAAATATCAGAGGCTGTCTTATTTTCACTTTCAAAAAGGTCAATTTTTAGTTACATTGAAATACAAATGCGAGAGTAGGAAACATAACCTTCCTTCGATTTCGACTGGTGTTTGGTTTTGCTAAATCTAGGAACTACAGGCATTCAGTTCTATATTCCTCATCCTTAATGTAAATAAATATTTCATAATTTCTTCTCATTTGAGTATCTTCAAAAGGGTTAGAACAATATATAGCGTTAGACAAAGGGTGCATACCTGACCCGAATTTGCTTAAGGAAAACTGATCCTCAGGGCCGTCTTAAACATTTTGGGGGCCCTGTTCTAATATTAAAAATTGCCCTTAATAAAAAAAAGGACAATAATTAAATATTATTTTAAATATTATTTAAAAAAAAAGACAATCTTAAATATTATTTCAAAACGGACAATTGTTCTAATCTTAAACACCCACTTCAGAACAATAAATACAAAGAAGATTATTAAATCCTATCAATACAACTTCAAGCTAATATCAATCTTCTAGCTACTTAAAAAGAACCTTCTTTCTAACACATTTTTTTGGTCAAAATAAATTTTGGGGGCCCCAATTTTGGACCAAATTTGAGGTGCTGTTGCACTCCTTGCACGCCCTAATCGCCACTGATCCTGTAGATAAAAAGCATGACAAATCTTTGAGCAAAGGATCTCTGATTGCAAAGAGATACAAAATAAGTGTACTATAGAACAGAATAATTTTGTATTGGTTAAATGATGGAAAACAGGAAAAGGTGGCGTAGTGATCTTATGCGCCAAAATCAGCTCTAGATTCATTTCCGTGCAACATCCACCATTGCACCAACATGAGCCTGTTGGGTCCTCAACCACTTGGGGACATAAAAGGAGATGTGAAAGGCAGACATCTGTCACTTAATTAATTGCACAACTCATTTCCTGTGTTTCATGGATATTGGTGCATTCCTTAAACATTGTTTTTGTTTAATTTGGTTCTTAACTATAAACTTATATTGTCAATCATTAGATTCTTTCAATGATCATAAGGTAATAGCTAGCAAGACTATAAAATAGAGTCTAACCTTCCTCTCTTTCAATAGTAGTTTTTATACTAGAGTGAAGATTCAAACTGATCCTGAAAATTTTTGAAGACTCACTTTTAGTTTCTGAAAAAAATAAACTAACCATTTAATCCATCAAATTTACAAACGCGAGACATATTAGTCCCTGGTTTAGTTCCGACGTCCATTTACTTGCCTACATGCCCAATTAAACATCCTACCTGATTCGTTAGTGGTCTTGTGTGGCCGATGATGAATTTCCTCCATGGAAAACGAATAAAAAGTGAAAAAAAACATGCATAATTTTAAAACCTAAAATACCTGAAAATTATGCGTTTCTTTACTTTTCATTCATTTTTCATAGTGAAAATTTGTTATAGGCCACGTAGGATCACTAACGGACCAGGTATGATGGTTAATGGGACATGTAGGCAAGTAAATTACTGGACATCAGAACTAAACCTAGAGACTAATGTATCCCGCGTTTGTAAATTTGAGAGACTAATGATTAATTTATTTTTTTTAGGGATTAAAAATGGGTCTCCGAAAATTTTTCAGGGATTAATTTGGGTATTCACTCTTTATACTATTAGCTGATCTCAAAAAGATCTATTGTTACTCAGGACAAAAAGTTGCTTGGTTTCTAAGCAAGTACAAGATTGTCGTTTGAAGGCATTCAATTAATTCTAAAAATCAATGTTTTAAAAATTAGTTCAATCAGAGGATTGAAAATGAAAGTGGTTTAAAGTTTAACTGAGTCAACCAGTTTAATCAATGGTCGAATCGGGATATATATATATATATATATATATATATATATATATATATATATATATATATATATATTCATCTATTAAGGGTATGATTGGGTGGTGGAAAGGGAGGGGAAGGGGAATTATTTATTTAAGTAAACATTCTCCTTATTTAAGAAATTTTCATATGTAATAAGATTCATATATAAAATAAATTATTAGGTAACGTTTCAATAATTTCTTTCTCAAGAGCAATAACAATTTAACTTTGTAACCCCAAAATTTAACCTTCTTTTCACTAGGGGGGGGTGGGGGGGTGGCTGTGTCGGTAATTTTGTTCTCATATTTGAAACTTTTTAACTTTGTAAATTTAAAAATAAAATTAATCTTTCATATTTCCTTTCCTCCAAACTTATACATCAAAACACACCCTAAGAGAATGACAAAGAAATTCATGAAAGAGAAGGCATTAGGCATCCAAGAAGAATCTGTCAATTCAAATGATTCGGTCAAAAAAGGGCAAAGAAAGACTTGTTACCATGCACTTTTGTTACATCATAAGCTAACCAAGAGATTTTGCTATTATATATCAGAGATTAAGCAAAGCCAACCTCCTAATTAATTGTCGTT
Organism: Ammopiptanthus mongolicus; assembly: GCA_039655645.1. Taxonomy (NCBI): domain Eukaryota; kingdom Viridiplantae; phylum Streptophyta; class Magnoliopsida; order Fabales; family Fabaceae; genus Ammopiptanthus; species Ammopiptanthus mongolicus. Next base: position 15,485,490 of record CM077351.1, on the reverse strand, counting down.
TTGCTACCATGTTTTGTCAAGATCTTTTAGCATAAATTTACATTTGGAAAAGAAATATTTGTTACCTAAGGTGGAACATTTTTTAGTTTTCTACACACATGCATGCAAGTGGGAAATGGAGCCTCAGGGCTAGCTGGCTAAGTTGTGTGATGGGTATGGAAAGAGCAACAAGCAGAGGCACCTGATACTACGTACTGTCACAAAGATAATCAAGAATTCTATCTATTACTTTTCTTTTTGTGGCAAATAGTCAGAGAAAGATGAAATTTGAGAGAGAAGCTACGTACATTGAATTCTAAAATGTTGCATTGTTTACCAAGTTGGCTCTCTTCCTTTTATGACGGCTGATACTAAGTTGGTAATGTGGGACGCCAGGAATCTTAGCAGATAACAAAAGATTGTGCAAATGTATATATGCCTTTTTTTTTTTTTTCAAAAAAAATGATTTTGAACTAGATACCCTTTTATCAAATGTGGTAGAAACTGTCAAGGAAAAACAAAAATATCTTTGTGGTTTGAAATATCTGTTATTTTATGCTTTATAGAACACTACGAACCTAGGTAAACAATGCTCACATCTACTGGTGGATATGTAAACTATTTTATGTAGATGAAAGATGTAGTATGCTTTCAGACATCATGACAAAGTTCTTTTTAAGCAACACACTAATTTTTATTATAAAATATCACCTATATATATGGCTTTTGTTGTTATAATGGGGACCTTGAATCATATGCAACTTTGATTGGTGTATTTTATACAAAAGTAACATCAAATGCCACTTGTTCGGAGTTCAGTGGCTAGTCTTTTCCTTGGATTGAAAAATAGTCCAAATTATGAATTAGCTTATTTTGGGAATGCATGCGTATTATATCACCTATGCCTTAAAAACATTTTTAAATTACGTGATATTTTTACTGAAATTGATTCTACTGTGATTAGACACTTAAGGCTGTGTTTGTGATCACGTTCACCAACTTACGTTGGCCAAAGCAAAAAATTTCTACTTTCACGTTGAATGTAAAATATTTTACACCTATATCATTCACGAAGAAAGTTTGCTGAAGGTCTATTTTACTTTATATATAATTTGGATTAAATTAAATCGTAGGTCCTTGAACTATTTGAGAATTCTTAAATAGGTTCCTATATTTTAAAAAGTTTGTAATTGAATCCTGAATACATAGAAAATTTGTAATTGGGTCTCCTATATACTTTTTCGTCTGGGTTTCGTTAAGTATCCGTTAAGTGATCCATCCACTCGTCATTTATGGATCCCTGAACTTTTTTGAAAAAATTCAAATATGTCCCTATACTTTTTACGAAAGTTCAAATAGGTGCATGTACTTAACAAATTTGATAAATATTCTTCACTGTCAAGTGTCAATCCATCAAGATCAGGTGGAATTTGATACAAACTGTCTAGCCTATCCCCTAGCACGTAACCAATATTCATCCCATACATTAATAATAAGACTATCATCTCCAATTTTCCACCTCAACCCTATTACGCAATAATTGGTATGTCCTAGATCCAATCCATTGTATTACGCATTATAATTATTTTATTTTGATAAAATAATTTGATCACATTCCATTAAATGATTTTATTTGTCATATTTATTATATAATTATTTATTTTATGTGACAAAGTCCTTGATTATATTTAGATACTTGTCATCACGATAGAGATCATGTTAATGAGAGACAAATCTTTTATAATTTAATTTAAAGTGTTATTGATCATAAGATTATTAAGAATAGGACATTAGTAATCCGGATAGATCAATGTATGTGTGATGGTCTCTATTGAATAGAGATTAATATATCTTATTTATTCATTCACATATATAGATGATGCATATGAAGATATAATCATGCATTGAGCTAACTCAATTGAGAAATCCTAATGGTTTATATTACCATTAATTAATTTGTCAATAGAATATTCTTAAGAAGAGTTTAAAAATTTTCTTTGACATGAGATTATCATAGTAATTGACAAGTTATTTGTTATACTTTGATTCCAAACACCTAATGCCATAGGGCGCTAGTTGAATGGATATTGGGTATGACTAAGTATTTGTGGGATTAATAATATATCAAGAAAGAATCCATCAACTCTTGGTAATGAGTTTTGAGCTTTATGTTTATAACAACAAAGTTAAGACCTTGGCCAATACAATTGAATGAATGAAGAAATGAGTTTCTTAAGTCATTCACTAGTTGGTTATAAAATATAAGAGTTTACCTTTTAGAACTTTGACAATTATACCATACTCTAAGATTAACTCAGAGCTGGAACGATGGAAGGAAATATTGCAGTTCTTCTCTAAAGGTTCTTGAAGATATTACTTCATGTTATCCGATTGTTAAAGAGTGTTGCTAGACGTCAACCTTGAGTAGTAATTTGGTTCGAATATTTTACTACCGACTTAGTATTGAATATATGGGGTCACACATTAACGAATGTTCCAGTCTTTACTAAGGGATTATTTAATTTGTTATTTGATAAATTAAATTAGAGAATTTAATTTAATTAAATAAATAAATTTTTAATCCGAATATTATTCTATTCTTTCCTAGTACTTAGAATATGATTAATACAATATACAATTATCTGAAAATAAATATCCTATTAGATAGGACTTATTGTTGCACCATGTTTGCATTCACAGGAGGAACGTTACAGTGCTATTTATTTTGGAATAAAGCACTTCAATTGTTTTAATAGCAATTGAAATGTTGGAACGGTGCAATAGGATCAATTGGCTTTATGTTCATTAAAAATGGTGCCAAAGTAAATGGTGCTTCAAAATAATGGCAAATATTTTCACCAAAAAAAATAATGGCAAATATGAAACTTGAAACCATCAATGGCTTTATTGCTTTAATTAATAGGCCATTATTTTTAAGGATTTAATTGGTATATACTGTTAGTGTAAAGATTTTTTACACAGACAATCAATCAGAAATTGTCACATAAGCTAAAGTGTTTGACTCTTATCCTAACTACCTTCAAAATCACACACATCATGATTTCTGATTGGTTGTCAGTGTAAAAAACTTTACACTGATAATGCATATCAATTAAACTCTATTTTTAAACGTTTAGCCATTTTTATTAGAATGGATTTTATTGCCATGACAAATGAAAGGACGCTAGGATTCTTTTTAAACCTTTAGCCATTTTACGCTAAGATTCTTTTTTTCAGTTCTGTATAAGTTTCAGGTTTCAAAGTGTTGATAGCAAGACTTGGCCTCGGTGTGGATATGCATAAAGTCTTCGCACAATCGAAGATAAATTTTAAAAGAATCAGGAATCCCTTAACAAGTATTTCGATTAATATCTTATATGCATAGCCCTTGCTTGTTTCGCTGCTGATATGACCACGATGCAATCCTTCAAAGCCCTCCTTTAACAAAACTCGGAAACTTCAGATGCTACGCCATGAAAAACTCGGATTGTGATCGAGATTTGAGTCCAAGAACGACCCTCTTGAAATCATAACTTCCGGGATGGAAATCATTTTCCAATCTTGTTTTCCTAGCATTGATAAATTAAAAGCATCCAACGTTTTTAAAGCCCAGCCCTCAAAACTCCTGCTGTCATTTTATCCCAACACATCCAATTAATTCCTCTAGCCCCTTTACTATTCGAACCCCACCAAGAAAAGTTAATCATCTTTTCAATCTCCTTGCTCAAGGTTGAAGGAAGAAGGAAAACACTCATACAGTACATAGGAGTAGCTTATAACACTGACTTCACAAGAATCTCCCTACCCGCCCTACAGAGAGCCTTCCACTCCAAGAATGTTGATAAGTATGTTGTATGATTAAGTTCACCCTTGTACCTACATGTATAGGATGGGAATGACAACATATTACCTATATTTAAAATATTAATGTTGAAACAATGATATACTTATACTCAAAATCTGAAATTCCTAACTGTATCAATTTAATATTAATTATAAATGTACTTTTTGTTAAAGGAATTATAAATGTCATTAGTGAGTATATATTTAGTTATTCCCATAAATATAGTTATAAATGTTCTAAAAAATATAGCAATGTATCGAATCTTTACGTATTTCTAGTTTTTCTTACCGTATTTTATATGGGTTGTAGTACCTTTTGTACTCTTCTATTGATATTTCAATATTCTATTCTCATCCAGAACAAAAATCAATATTCTCAAAACTGGATACTACAACAGATTTGGGATTCAATAGCGTGCACTTAACAACGGTTTCACGACGCATCGGTTTAAAAAAATGCACGGGAGTGTTTAATAGCGCACAACCGAGGAAACACAATTAAAATATACACCTTTTATTGACTTTCCAACCCATTTATGAAAAACTGTGTTCATTCTTTAATAGTGTCTTCACGGAGAAGCGCTATTAAAATGTTTATATTTAATGACGTTTCTTTGGACATGCGCTATTAAAATCGTCCATATTATAGCATCTGCTTGTGGAAACGCTATCTTAGGACCATTTTAAATGCACACAGTTCAGTTGAGTGACTCTGTAGATTAGTTGACACAGTTCATGAACGTTAATAAACCTCCGCACAAAAAACGCGATATTCAACTTTCTCCCTTAGTAGATATTAAATTATCCAACACTTAGTATTTAGATAATTTGAACCAAACTCTCCTATAAATAACCCTCATCTGTTTATAAACTTTCCGTATTCTTCATTCTTCATTTCTGAATTTCCTTTATGAGCACAGAAGAAGCCAACAATCCCTCATCTTTTTTTTCGTCTATTAAGACTAATGTATGGAGTCCCTCCTAAATGTCTTGATAGAAGAGAAAAAGATGTGAGAATGCTGACGTCTCTAATCATCTCAACGCTTCAAGTTGATAGCTTCTGGCATCAGGAAGGCGCCCTATAAACGAAAGCGAAGGCCCAAACACTGCTTGTATGGAGTGTGGTCTCCATCCTTCACATCTTTTTTTCGTCTATCATCCCAACGCTTCTTGTAACACCCTTCTCGGGAATTACATTTTTAGTGACATTTTATGAACTATAAGGCCGACAACGGGTTAATTAAAATTTCGTATTAAAACATAGGATGAATTTTTTTTTCTTGCAAGACATAAATATAAAGACTTATAATTAATTACCCAAATAAGGTAAATGATAAACATTTCGTAATGTAGGGTTCATAAGTTCAAAAGAGACTTACATAAAGCCCAACCCGATCATAAAGAATATAGAAGATACAGACTCAACATAAAGAACTGGAGACGCAACTCCTAAACATAAACTGCATGGAGACGCAACTCCGCAAAAGGTAAATAAAAACACAGACGTCATGAGGTAGCCAAAAGACACTAAACGGAAAAGCCGCCTAGCTACCGTCGCAACCCATAGATCCTCACTCTAGCCCTTCATCAAATGAGGGTGGAGGGAAACGGATAGGGCAGCCCGATGAACAACTCTACCTTTACACCTTCCCATCCACCATGAGGAAGAGGCATGAAATGATTCAGGATAGCAGACCAACCAATAGCCCATGAACCATCTACAGACACTCACGATTCAAAGGAAAAATAATCACAATATAAAAGCATACACGCCACGACCTCAGGCTATCTGGAACGTGAGAACGACATCTCCATGAGGCTCTACCTATTCGCCCTCGAGTCTCAGCATTCATCCCTCTGGGTGATCAGTCGGAGTAGCGAGGACATATGCCCGAAGCGTCGGATGAAGACCTGACATAGCAAACTTCTCAGAAATAGCGAGGATACATAGCTAGACAGTATATGTAATGGGTGAGATCCTCGATCATCAACACAACTTATGGCAAATGAAGATAGTACACACACAAGGAATCACAGCTTTAAGTCATGTTATCATGATTCATCAAATAGGAAGCAATACAATTATGCCAAATAAGAGTATCATCAAATCCATGTTGTGCTATGCAATGTTCATGATGCATTCACTATGCAATGGGTATGACTCAGACCCCTACCCCATGGAGCTAAACAATCGTCAGAGAGAGTGATCAGGAGTACATGCTTTGCTTGCGCTAGCCATTCGACAATAAGTTCTACAACATTCGTAACCATGCGTGAATACTGGCTTTATGCAAAGACACTCTACACCAATCTTGAATAAGGTAGTGGCTAGTCGAGAGACTGAAGCGGGATCTTGATTTACCACGACATAGAAGAGCTACCAACTGGTCACATGTGGAATGACACATCCCAACCTCCCCTAGGCCAAACCGATCGGCACCACTATATTTGCACCCGCACTAGGTGTAAGCTCAACTCCTAAGCTCAAAGGCCTTAACTGACTTATGCAAATGATGCCTATGCTTACACATAATAACATATGTGATAAATGTTTATCCATCGGATAAACCTCGTGATTCCATATGAATCTTCTCATTAAGAGTTTCTTACACGATTTCAAGTATATTAATTATCTCATATCCATCAGATAAATCTCATGATCCCTCCGGGATCGAGTCATCACAAGACCAATACAGATAGACGATGTTCTCGGTCCGACCCTCCAGCCCGTAATCGAACTACTATATTAAAACAAAACGTTTCATGTTTGTGTTCATGTCTTATGTTATTGTTACTCAAGTTCTAATTTTATTATGAAATAGGATTGATAGATCCCATCGTTAATTTCTTATATCTTTTCTAAGTTACAAGGTTACTTGATTCTCAAGTAACTAAACAATTCTTGATTCATTTAAGTCTTATGAATCCATTGATGAATGAATCATCAATGATATAACTTATGGTCTTGTTCCACTATAACCTAGCTATACTTTATTATCTCTTTCTTTCACTCTAAGCCAATTACTTGACTTAGGGCCCTTACATAGGAAAAACCTTTAGTTTTGAGTGGATAACTCCTTTGTGTCTTTTACTAGAACTCATACACTTTTAAGTTGGGACACTTTTAACTTTATAAAAACTTCACCATGAGTATATAAAATACTTATGATGATTTGAAGACTTTTTCCTTTCAAAACTCATTTCATTCAAATGTTACTCTAAAAGTATAACTTTTGGTTGGAAGATATATAAGTATGAAAAACTCGTTTGTTTTATACTTTAGCAAGTGCCTTAGTATTTTTATCCAAGGTCTTAACCTTTGGAACATAGTTTCAAAATACTTTAGTTATACTTGCATCTACAAGTTGGATGCTTTCAAAACTCTTTTGTCTTAACCTTAGAAGTTGAAGTCTTCTTAAGTGAAGTACCGTTAACTTAAATCGCTTATACCTAACTTACGGTTAAACATTAAAACCACTTAGAATAGTTTGAAAAGGGTTTTTCTTTCAAAATCACCCTTTGAATAAAAGGGGTACCATCACTTAGATACATTGATACCAAAAGCATAAATAAATTCTTTGAAAGCTCATAGAGAACGTGTTGTAACATGACTCTGTTACTTTTCACAACCTTGGTTCGAAATCCCTATTAGTTCAAAGTATGATTCCCTTGGGTCAAAACCTATCTTCTACTAAGTTTCGAAAACTCGTTTAAGCTTGTAAAATACTAAGTTAAGATTGAATGTTCATCACTTCTCAAAAACTCAAACTTTGGCCAAAAGCCTCTAAGTTTTGAAATGAGGTTCCTTTCCACGAATCCTCTGATTTAAATAGTTAATAACTTATTCCAAAAGATGAAAGAGTTCTAAAGGTACACGATCCTTTATCATAACTCAAAACCCCAAAGTAATTGAATGATAGTAAACACAAGTCAACCAATGAATGAATATGGGGAGCAAGTACAAGCTTACTCCTAGAGGATCCATCCAAGCCTAAACCGTGTTTGCACATCTCAATCCACTTTGGTTTGAAAACGGTTTAAAGTTGTAAGTCATTAAGTTAAGGCTCAAAACCATTTTCCTTTCAAGATACAAGTTCAACACAAGAAGAGAGGGAAAAAGTGTATAAACACTCAATTGCCTGTCACGGCCAGGCCGTGATAGGCTCTGTCCCATGCTCCCAAGAAGATCACGGCCGTGAGCCACATCACGGCCAGGCCGTGACACTTCTGTTTCTTATTTTATGGGGCATCACGGCCGTGACACCCATTAGGGGTAGATCGTGATCCCTTCTGTTTCACCCAAAATGATATCTTTGGTTTTCAAAAATGTCATTGGTTCTTTCTAAAGTATTTCATGAAGATCAAAACATGTTTTTAGTTCTAAAAATTCATAAAACTTATTATTCATTAACATTACAAGTTCAAATTTAAAAACATGATCTTTGGATCATTCACAAGTTCATTAGGTTCAAATGTGTGGTTTTCTCCCTTTCACACACTCAAACAAATCTTGCCATTACAAGGCAAAGAGTGAATTTCTACTTCACCAACACATCTTCATAATAAGCATGATAAACATATGAACATGATGAGCAACTCATAAATATCATAGATCTAAACATACTATCGAAATCTTCTACCTTGACCAAAGTCAAAGCTAGGGTTTTCAGTATTTTCAAAAGCATATCATCATGTTGAACATCAAACAAACATATAAAGCATATAAATAAGATGATTATAAACCAAGTAACCAAATACACAACCAAACAAGATAGGGAAAACCCATCCAAACAAACATAGGGTTTTCACCTTAATAGAAGCCATTTTCATCCACCTATGAGGTGAGATGAAGGTTCACTCCCCATTACCTTAATGAAGCCTCCAAGAAGATGATTACAAGGGTAGTCCTCTAAGAAAAGGATGGACGAACCTACATAGATCAAAAACTTATAGTGTTGAAACTTGTTTTACAATAATCATGAGCTAGAAAGGAAATGAAGAGGAAAGGGTTTAGAAACTCACTTTGTTGAAGAACACAAAGTTGATGTTCTTGAGTTTTTGAAGTTTAAGAACAAGTTACTCCCAATCAAAACCTTCCTTCACCAAAGATGGAAAGGAGGTCAAGACAAGCAAGACTATGATGTTTAAATGAAGAAACAAGTTTTGATTCCTAAGATAAGAAGCCAAAACGTGTGGTGTTGAAGAGAGAAAAGAGAGGAAACCTTCAAAGTGTTCCTGGTGTTTTTGGCGTTCTTAGATGATGAAGAACAAAGTTCCTCCAATCAAGGAACTTCCTTCATGAAAGTGATAGAGGGGATGAAGATAAGAAGATCTATGGTGTTAGAATGTTGAAAATCGATTTGGATGAGTGAGGAATGGTCATGGTCGAATTTGGCTATGGAGGAGAGAGAAGAGAGAAAACTTTGAGTTTTCATGAAGAAGGTGAGTTTGATCTTGTGTGTGGTAAAAGAGGAATGACCTTTGGTGTTCATGGGGAGAGCTTGGGCGCCTATCATGAGGGTGGGGGAGATATTTTGCTTCATGCAGATTCAAAATGTGATGAGATGAAGGGTTATGATTCAATAGGACAAATCTTGCTTGATTTGATAGGGAACACTAAAGCATTCTCATAAAGTAAAGTTGTTTACTCCCCAATCAAGGAAAAATGTGAAGACATTTTGTGTAAAGGTAATGGTGACTTGATCATGATTAAGAAGAGGATTAAGGTAATTGATGATCATGAACTGCTCCCAGCTCCAGGCTAGAATATTTTCTCGGCCCCGGGCCCAAAAACCAAAATAATAATATTTTTACCGCCTCCATCACAAAAAATCACAGAGACCTCAACCAACTTTATATTATGATTTATCGAACTCAGACTTCTCCCTGGGTCATTATGGTTCACAGATCACAATGTGAATTCCTACTGTCTGCTAAAACGCAGTCTGATCTCCATCTAGGTTTTTAACTCGAATTTAGATGAATTCTCAATTATAAACGTTTAACATTATTTATAATTGATTAGTTGCATTATTAAGCAATTTATTCACAGAATTAATTATTAACAAATATAGGATTTTTGGGGTGTTACGCTTCTGGGCATCCAATTACGGCTTTCCCTTGCCTTACTCACCATATTATTGGATGAGAAACGAAGGTTTGTGGCAGGCTAAAGACAAAGGCCCCTTTGCATCAACTTGCTGCAGAAAAGAATTTTGAGAAAGTGTCGGTAAGAATTAATGTATTCAATTGTTTATTGTCAATGTAAACTCAAACATCATATTTTTATGAATTTGAAACATAGATCGAAATTTCGTTGTTTGAATTCTGTTTTATTTAACACTGTAAATGGATTTCCAAACTGAATCGACACTATAATCTGACGATAATGAAACATAGAAAAAAGTTGTTTAGGATATTGACAAAGTTGTTCCATCGGAAAGGTCGGAGCAGAAAAGACACGGGAAATTTGTTTCACCGAAGGTATCCATAATCATTCAATTACTTATGTCTTTCTCTATTTACAATTGAAATAACTTAACTGTGTTTACTAATATTTTATCTTTATTGTTTAGGATATTGACAAAGATGGTCCACCTCAACTTGATTAGTTATCACGTTTGGCTAAATTGGCTATGCAAATTGTGACTAAAGATTTAAGTCTGCCTTTGGAACACGATGGCAGACGTAGCTGCAATATTTTCAATCTCTGGGAGGGATCTTATGGATGCATGCTCTCCTGGTGCTTGGACATGCTTGACGGTTCTACAAATGTGGTGCACGTAAGTACATTTTAGTTGCAAATCAGTTAACTAATTAATTAGTATCAAACTATTATAATTAACATTAATTTATTTCAATATCTTAGGCATCTGCATTGGCTCAGTGTCTCAATGGGCACCCTCGAATGTATGGATACTTAGACCCCAGCCTCATTGAGGGTAAGTTTTGTCATCCACCTATGGCCAAGGCATACATCCAGAAGACGCTTTGTGAAGCAAAAGAGAGTGTTATCTAGCACCTTACCTCAATGAGGATCATTGGCAATTACTGATCCTTTGTCCTCGCCAGTATGTCATCATCTTCTTGTGTTAGTTGCATAGGGAGCCGCCTGCAGTATTCAGGGACATAATTGATATGTAAGTATTTAATTTGTAATACATTTGATTAGTGATGATATCAATGTATTATTACTCTATTCAAAATAATTTACATGAATATCTTTTTATCATAGAGCTATGCAGGCATATAGTATGATGAGGGGTAAAAGTAAGGCCAAGTCAAGTATAAAAGCCTCAATGGATTTGCCCCTGTGTAAGTAGGTTATTAGAACCTGAGATTCATGTTTACTCATTATATACAAATTCATATTCATTTGTAGTCTCATCAGCAACGTGGCACCCGGGAATGTGGATATTATGTAAGGAGATATATGTTGCACATTGTCTTCGCGAGTAATACAGATCAATTGAAGGGGGTAATTAATTGAATTTTTAACAAGTTAATTAAATTATATTTTTTTTTTACTACTTAATGAGCTAATGTTATGTTATTTGAACTTGCAGACTTTCGACAATCCAGCTCCATTCTCTACAGAGGAAATTTAGAACATAAAAGAGCGTTGGACAAACTTCTTGAGTTTAGTAAAGATTTTTTTTACATTAGATGTATTTTTTCGAGTATTCTAGTTTGTACATATATTGAATAATATAATATGGCTGGATGACTTGTACATATATTCTAGTTTGTTTGGCAGAGTAGGCTATTATAATATATGAATGAATTTTGTTCTCTTCTTTTATGGTATATATATATATATATATTCTCTTAATTTCATGTGCTTGATGAATGAGATATTTATATTTAACTAGTTTAGTAAAGTCTACTAAATATATTGTGTTTGATTGTTGTTAAATTGCTGGATTCTATTGTAAAAATTGAGTACTGAGTGAAAACAGGGAAAAGAAGAAGGAATGAAACCAAGTTTTTTTAAAAAAAAACATCACTTTTTACATCGGTTGCCAGTAGAACCGATGTAAAAAATGACTTTCTATATCGGTTGTCAACCGATGTAAAAAGTCACACTTTCTACATCGCTTATCCAACCGATGTAAAAAGTCATATCTGCACTAGTGGACGACCCTTTGCTAAACTCCTCCTCCCCACCACTCATCATTTTATTAGCTATTCCCCCCATATCTAGATTTCAACACCCTGTACCATAAATACTCTGGTTCATTAATTATTCTCCATCTCCATTTCCCAATTAGTGCAATATTAAACCCCTCTATGTTTTTTATGCCTAAACCTCCCATCTCCTTAGATCTACATACCCTATCCCAACTAACCCAAGCTGTACTCCCCGCGCCTTTCCTCCAGACCTCCCCAAAGAAAGTTTCTTTGTGTATGAATAAGTGAATTAACCACTGTTCTATGTGCTTTAAAGAAGGAAATGAAATATAGGTAAAGAAGATAATATTGAGTTAATGAGTGTGATCCATCCATCAAAGGAGAGGTGTTTCCTTTTCCAACTGGATAGTCTTTCAAGCATCAAATTAATGATAGGATTCCAAGTTGAAATTCTCCTAGGATTTGCTCCGACCGGAATTCCAAGGTATTTCATGGGTAGCGATCCAATTTTACAATTCAAGAGTCTAGCAATTTCTTCAATAAGCTCTTCTTTCACATTAAAGCCAAGGAGACTACTTTTATAATAATTCACCTTGAGTCCATATGTGAGTTCAAGACATCTAAAAGCAATTTTTAACACCCATGCTTTGTCCAAGGTTGCTTCACCCATCAAAAGTGTATCATCAGCATACTGAAAGGTGTGTAATTACCGTAGGTACATGGCTACCAACCTTGTACCCATTGAAGAGCTTTTTCTGTACTGCACTTTTCATGAGTCCACTTATTCCCTCTACAACTATCAAAAATAGAAAAGGTGCCATGGGGTTTCCTTGTCTCGACCTTTTGGTTATCTTGAACTTATTTGTTGGACTTCCATTTACTAGAACTGAAATCGAAGCGGATTCTAAGCAACATCGAATCCACTTTCTCCACTTCTCGCAAAAGCCCATCCTGATCATCATATAATCCAAGAAGTCCCAACAAACCGAGTTATACGCCTTCTCAAAATCTACCTTAAAAATAAGACATGCATCCCCTTCCTTCTTTGCGAAGTCTACCACCTCATTAGCAATAACAACTCCATCCAATATGTGTCTTGACACTAAGAAAGCAGATTAGTTTTCAGAGATAATGAGTTCTATAACTTTCCTGAGTCTGCTTGCAAATAACTTTGCCAATATTTTGTATATGCAACCACCTAAAGAGATCATCCTATATTCCCCCAACCCTTGCAGGTTATCATTTTTTGGAACAAGGACAATGAAAGAGGGATTAGATCCCCTTGGTAATTTTCCATTCTCATGAAAGTCCCACATCATTTTGCATATATCCTCTTTTCAAAGTCTCACAAAATCTCTTAATGAAGTAAAAGTTAAAACCATCTGGTCCCGAGCATTTATTACCATCACATTCCCATATCACCAATCAGATTTCCTCTTCATCTATCCTAGCAGTCAACATATCATTATCTACCTTCCCTATCCGCATAAAATTGACTCCATCCAAGACTGAACTATTCCACTTGGCCACTTGATCTCTCTATCTTCCAACTCTACTATTTTCCTAATTATTATATCTTCCTTACCCTTACAAGACACACACCAATTTCCTTACCCAACTCCCAAATTTTCACAGCAGTAGACAAAGAATTTCGAGCAAGGAATAAATTGTTGCAATCCTTGATGTTAGAATCACAGATACACCTATTATTTGAGTTAAATATGGTCAATAACTTTAAGTTTACATGGGCTAAAGCTTTATATAGGTACATACACAAAATTTTACTGATGCAATAGATCAAATTTACACAACATTAACATATACATGTCCACCCTCCATTTACAATGAAAAGAATTCAGATTCCTTTCGAGTTTAAGCAGAAGATGGTAAACAACAGAAGCTTCAGAGATATATAATCAAGACGAATATGTCTCATTGTCGTACAAAATTAAGAGCCTATCCAATCGTGGTGGCACTTTGGCCTACATATATGTGTGACCCAGAATTCTTTGCTTGCCAAGGGTAGATTTGTATACCTCAAGTCAGTGTACTTATGTTTGGATATAAATGATGGGTATTATAGTGCAAGTGAAGTATTTGATGAAAACTTCGGGTAGAGAGAGAAATATCTTGTACTTGATTTGTTTACAAAAAATCTAACAACCCCATGTGTTAGATTCGTACCCTATAACTAGGATAAATCTTTAGTAGTTCTTATGGATGGTAGCTTTAAAACAGTATGGAAGAATAGTATTCACATGAAGCTCTCTACGATTTGCTTTTTCAGGTCTCTTCAGCTTTTCCTTCTAAGTAGCTTAAATTCCTCTTCTTGTTGGCTCTCAATTGCTGAAAAATTAAATTCGTACTTTATTCTGCGTGCATAAATATGTAATCTACTTTTACAGGTTTACCTATGACAATATCATTTATATGAATATTGTTTAGTGAGCGGTGTTAGCAACACACTCTCTATTATACTCTTTTCAATACATACTCTTTTATTGATTGAAATTCATATGGGTCTCACTAATTCATGTGGGTCCCACTTGAATTTTGTAGAACCCACATGAATTTCAACCAATAGAAGAAAGCGTGTTGAACAAAGAATGTTAGAGAGTGTATCACTAACATTTTTGTTGTTAGTATCTCACGGAATCTCTGATCAATCCAGAACATTGATTGGATATTGATCGATTGTTAATTTTTGAAATTCATTCCATCACGTACGTGTGAAAGTAAAAAACTAGTTCTAATTGGATGCAAATTAACGAAAATGATTTCACTTTAATTTGTTAACTACATGAAAGTACATTTAGTTATTTGGTTATGAAAAAATCTGATAATGAAAAATTTGTTTTGTAATTAGAATTCTTATAGAAATTTTTTTGTTTAATTTGACTGGAAAATTCATGTGCGAGTATTTTTATTTAAAACTATTTAAAGTTTCAAATACATACATATATATATATATATATATATATATATATATATATATATATATATATATATATCAAGTGAGAGGAGTGTTTTTATATGAGAGTGAGAGGAGCAAATCTTAGCCTTTGGATCAAACCATGAATGTTCAAGATTAGAATATAAAGTCACATGACTTTTTTAATTAGTCACATGACGACTAACCAACTTTTAATCTTGACCATTCATGTATGTTTTTAATGGCCAAAATTTGCTCCTCTCTCTCTCACATAAAAAACCTCTCTCACTAGATATGCCCCCTATATATATAAAATCTAATAAAATCTAATGTCCATAACAAGTTATTAAATGAAGTAAGTACGTAACTTTTCTGAGTGATCCAATTAACTAACTTTTTTAATCTTGTCAATTCATATGAATTAATAAAATCTAATGTCCATAACAAGTTATTAAATGAAGTAAGTATGTAACTTTTCTGAGTGATCCAATTAACTAACTTTTTTAATCTTGTCAATTCATATGATTTTTTTTTGCACGAACAACATATTGTAAAGTGATCAGTACCAACTATTTTCATTGGACAATTGTTTTCATTTATCTCTTTTTTAGTTTTCAACCATCCATGATTTCCATCAATCTCTCTATTTCATTTGTGCCAATCACATCCTTTGGTGCAAAAGACTTTTCCCTACAAATAGCATTATATATATATATATATATATATATATATATATATATATATATATAGATCCGTTTACACTGATATAAGTCATATTTTATTTATATTCAATCTCAATCCTTGGTTTTATTTCTCATCTGACGATGATTATGATTTTAACTTTAGTAACCGTTGGATTGAAAATAAAATCAAGGGTTGAGATTGAGTGTAAGTGAAAAATGATTTACAGTAAACGGATATTACCATATATATATATATATATAGGGATAGGATCAAATGATACCAGATGTCAAACTTTACTTTTACACTAAATTCTAACCGTTGATTTTAGTTTGATCCAATCATTTAAATTTATCATTTTTATTATAGAGAGAATAAATAAGAGTGACTTTAATAAGAAGAGAAAAATAGAATATATTTAATGAAGAGAGATATTAAATATCTTGATTTTTTATTAAAAGTCTAACATTTGTTTGTTAGATATTTTATATTTTTGTTTCTAGATATTTATTATTTATTAAATTTATCAATAAAGTATAAAAATTTTAAAATGCATAAAACAATTATAAGACATAAAATTCATAAAAGAAATTAAAAAATTTAAACTTGTATATATTGATAAATAGATATTTTTAATGCATTAAATTCAGAAAAGGACTAATATACTCATTAGAAAATTATAATTATAAAAATAAAATTTCATTATCCTATTATTAGTAATTAGTAATACATTTTAATTTGTACCAAAAAAAGTAATACATTTTAGTTAACTTCATTTATATTATACTCCTTAAAAAAGTTATAGTTAATTTTATTATTTATTAAATTCAACAAAAAATTGTAATATTTACAAAATTAAAAATAATTATAAATTTTTAAATTCATAAAATATATTAAAATTTTATTTTAATATGGGAAAACTAATACATCTATATTTTTAATATATTAACTATTCAGCAAAAAATAATAAATTTTTAAAGTTAAGGAATATATATATATTACGAATTATAAGTAAAATATATTTAATAAATAATAATTATATATCAATAAAAATGAAAAAAAATTATATTAGTGAATATATAATAATTTTTTTAAAAATAATTTGTAGTTTAATTCTCTAATATTTGCATTATTGAATTTTTAAAGATTTATTATTTTTACTGAATTTCATATTTTAAAAATATATATCTATTAATATTTACAATTTAAAACTTTATACTTATTTTATGAATTTAAATTTTATAATTATTGTTTGAATTTTTAAAATCTTATACTTTATTTCTGGATTTACTCAATAATAAAATTTACTATAATTTTATCTGCAGATATGATACAAATAAAGTTAAATAAATTGTTTTACTAATAATATGATAATTTTTAGGAGTGAAATTTTTATTTTTATAATTATAATTCTCTGATCTTTATATTAATTTATTTTCTAATATAATGAATTAAAAAAATATTTATTAATATATACAAATTTAAATTTGTTAAAGTTTTTTTATGAACTAATGTCTTATAATTATATTATGATTTTAAAATTTTTATACTTTATTGATAAATTTAATAAATAATAAATATCTTGAAACAAAAATATAAAATATCTAATAAATAAATGTTATAATTTTAATAAAAATCAAGATACTTAATATCTCTCTTCATTAAACATATTCTATTTTTCCTCTCTATATTAATATCACTCTTAATTATTCTCTCTCTTTAATAAAAATGATAAGTTTAAGTCGTTGAATCCTCTCTGAGAGAGAGAAAGGATCCATTAATACCGGGTGTCAAACTTTTCTCTTACACAAATTTTAAACCATTGATTTTGATTTGATCTAACGGTTTAAACTTACTAACATTATTGGAAAGAGAGAATAATTAAAAGTAACATAAATGTGAAAATAAAAATAGAATGTATTTTTGTACAAAAAAAAAATAGAATGCATTTAATGAAAAAAATATTACGAGTATAAAAAAATAGAAATATTATGAGCATAAAAAAATAGCATGTATTTAATGAAGAAATATAATGAGTATCTTGAATTTTAATAAAATTATAAATTATTTTTTTAAATAAAAATGGATGCAAGAATATTTTTACTAATGATACCGATCTAATTTTTTTAACAACAAGATTGTTTTGCTTAAAATTATAAATTCTTGTTTTTTTTTATTAAAATATAGTATTTATATCATTAATTTTTGTTAAAATATAGTATTGTTTTGTTCTTTTCTTTACGGTGGTGTAAATTATAGTATTTATTTATTAAATAATTTATATTCTGAATTCTAGATATTTGATATCATTAATTAAATAATTTTTATAATTGTTAAATATTAAATCTTTTAATATATTAAATATTTAAAACTTTAAAATTTTTCGATTAATTTTATTAGTAAAATTTTTTTATGAATTTGTATTTGTATTATGTCTACAGTTAATTTTATTATTTATCAAATTAAAAAATAATGAATAAAAATACAAAAATTTAGCAAATATTATTAAATTTATATTTTTAAAAAACTATTCAATTAGATTAAAATCAATTACAAAAAAAATCATATACTTTTTAATTAATTGCATATTATTTTGTAAATTGAAAATAATGTTGCAATGTTATTTCACCAAAATGCACATTGTTTTACTAAAATTTTATAATATTTTTTCCATATTTAAAATTTAATAATATTTGTAAATTATTTATTTTTTATGCATTATTTTTTAATTTAATAAATAATAAAATTAACTATATTTTTATATGATATAATACAAACAAAAAATGAAAAAAAATATTTTACTAATAAAAATAATAGTTGTTATACAACCTTTAGTAAAACAATCTGCATTTTTTTTTATTATTTATGTATTGTTTTTTGCTAATAATAAAATAATTTTTAATGCATAAAAACTAATTTATAAATAGTTGTTATAACAGTTTCAGTAAAAAAATATGCATTTTTTGTTAAATAATGTTACACTTTAAAAAATACATATGCATTTTAATAAAATATTCTTCTATCTATTTTTAATTAATAAAATATTAACTATATTTATAAATTAAAGCATAAATATTTACCAAATAAATATTATAATTTTAATAAAGTTCAAGATATTTAAAATCATTCTTTATTAAATACATTCTATTTTTTCTTTTTATATTTATGTTACTTTTAATTATTTCTCTACAATAAAATTGGTATATATATATATATATATATATATATATATATATATATATATATAATACTGTAGTCTTAAAGGGTGAGCTTTTGAAAAAAATGGTCGCGGGAGTATCACAACCACTTTTTATTACAATGTTTACGCGTTTACAGCTTTACAAAGAAGATAAAAGTTCACAGTTTAATTTGTTACTTTGTTTTCATATATCCAAATTCCAAGCTGCCTAATTACTTATTTTGGTCTCGTCCACTTGCCTTGCCAACTTGCCTCAACCCACTCTTTGCACTATCACAATACCCTATATATTAATTCGAACCACAAACCAAAAAAGACCAACCAAAAACCAACACACACGTTCATCCCACAATAATATCCCAAAGCTCCGCAGCCATTATTTCCTTAATATTCCATTCCATGCCCCTCTATCCTTCTTCCATGGCTTCCACCTCTCACTTCTATCCAAACTACACATTCACTACTACTGATCTTGCAGAATTCCCCACCCCAGGGTTGGCTTCATTCAATGGTGATCATACCTCAGTTATTATGGACAATAATAGCAATACCATGTGGGGTCATCAAGATAGCTTCAATATTCCTAATGTGCTTGATAATGGTGCACTTGATCATGTTGTGTCACCAGTACTGGATTGTGATACCATGTCTTCTGCTGCTTGGATGCCAACTTTTTCTGACCAACTAGGAGGGGTTTCAGACTTAGCCATGCCAGCTAATATTTCAGATTGTAAAATGGGCTTCTATGGTGGCATTACGGGCTTTCAGAATTTCAACAGCAGATACCAGCCTCATGTTGGTGAGTTTGGGGAAGAATGGTGTGGGTTTGTGGAGGATGTAAAGCCACCTGCTTATCCTAATACTGCTACAGAAAATTGGGTATGCTTATATATTGTTGAACTCCTTCTTTGTGTTTCATTGAAGGTATAGTGCATGGCATGGCATGGTGTTATTTTAAGGCATTAATAAGCATAATTAATTTGTTTTCTTAATTTTTATATTTGTATTCTCTTCTTTAAGGGAAGAGTAAAATGAGACTTGAATATATATATGTGAAAGAAAGTCCCTTCATATATATCTTCTAAAAAGCATATATATATTGTTCTATAGCATTAAGTTTCTCTGTAAATCACCACCAACAACCAAAATTTGAAAGTGGAAGACCAAACTTTTCTCCAAGGAACCTGCACCTCTTCCTCCCCTCCTCCTCCTGAAAATCTTTCATTGCATGTTTAAAAGAACATTTCAAAATTTTTTTCATCACATTTGAGGACATTTTTTAGTCATGAACATTAGTTTTGTTAAATGTTATTTGAAATTTATGACAGGGAATTCAAGGTAATCAAATGCCAGCAGTTGAAGAGCCTAACATAAAGGTAGGAAGGTACTCAGAAGAAGAAAGGAAGGACAGAATTCTCCGATATTTGAAGAAAAGAAATCAAAGAAACTTTAACAAAACCATCAAGGTCCTTATTCTCTATCTGATCACACATCTATAAGTTATATTATATACATGACCCTTTTATCCATTATCTTTTATCCTTTTGTATATATAATTGTGAGTTGGGAATTAATTCAGTTTCTCATTGACATATTTCTGCAGTATGCATGTCGGAAAACCTTAGCTGATCGTCGAGTCAGAGTTAGGGGAAGGTTTGCTAGAAACAATGAGCTATGTGAGGAAGACATGGCAACAAAAAAGCATGACAATCATCATCAGAAAGAAGACTTTTATGGGGGTGATTCATTCCAGTTCCAGGTAAGAACTTCATTATGTACTGTTAATATGGATATGATCATGTAAGGAGAATCTATATATGATAATGAAATGTCACACTACCAACTAATTAATAATGCTCTTTAACATTTTTAACCATAAACGTAGGAATCCTTTGGAGTATATATACCAATGTAATAAGACTTGATACTTTTGTTGTATGGGTTGCAGTATCCATGGTACTCCCTTTAATATTAGTTTTTGGTTCATAAAAAAAAAAAAAACCATAAATTAATAAACTATATTTTTTAATTCTCCATCTGTTAAATTAATTTCTATATTAAATATACCTTTCATGCCTAAATGCAAAAATATTTGTGACACATTCTAATAAAATTTTGAATTGATAATGCTTTTTGCAGTTAAAGAATATTGATGAGGAGGACTGGCTGCAAGAGGCCATGGCAAGTTTGGTCTATTTATCTCATTCTTCCTCAGATGATATGTAGCATAAATTAGCAACAATGATTCAACGTGACTAGCTCCTGGATCTTCCTCAGACTTAGAGCAGGGTGAATAGGAAGAGGGAGAGAGTTCACTATATAGTTATTTTCTATATTGTATGCTATTTTTTTTTTTTTTTCTCTTTGATGATTAAGCACGTAGATGTAAACTCTAATTGCATGGCGGTGTTACCAGCTTCTGGAGAATGTTTGTTGTTAATTTATAGGCATCTTTGTTAAGGAATTCGATGGGCCTAGTTTGACTTGATACTTGGGTTGATTGAAAGTTATTATAATATTCCATTGAAGGAACTTTATATGTTTGAGTAGACAGAAATATTCCGATAAACTTAGCTTATAAGTCACCATCGCTAGAACTGTTTGGAGTCAATTCTTGCTATTGATGTAATTCAGTCATTGTGATGATTACTGAAAGCCACTAATCGGAAATTATCTAATTCTCATATATATATATATATATATATATATATATATATATATATATATATATATATATATATATATATATTCTAGCAGCATTATATATTGGGATATATAGAATTATGGGTGACCTTTAGTAGGGACGTTTTACATTTAGATAGAATGAGTGAGCTTTCAAAAGTTCTTCCAATAAGTCACTGTTTGAGTAAATATTGGTTTTCAAGCTTTAAGAATAACCCTCCATTATAAGTAAAAAGAAAAAAGAAAAGGTAATCTGTTTCATCTTTTTATTAAGTTTTGCTCAGCTGTTAGTGGTCATGGAAATAAAAAGGTATAGTACTGTTTATGCAAAATATTATGCAAATTTACTTTATCTATGTGATCGGATAAAAACTACCAAGAGTGGTTTATGGCTAAATCAAAGGGAAGCTCTTGTCCCCCCCCCCCCCCAAACCTCTCGTGAGTAAGACTACCTTGATAGCTGTAGGATTGTTTTTTCAGTCTTCTTTGTACGTATATGTATTAGAGTACATTTTGTGGTCATCTTCCCATTGAAGACTGAACATTCAGTCTTCCTTTAAAAAAAATAACCAACAAGCTTCTCTTTTCTACTATAAGAAAAAACATTTTTTTTTTGTGCCACTACAATTAATTATTACCACATTTTTAAGAAAATACAATACAGAAGGAAATGTACTAAATAAGTTTTTTTTTTTACTGGAAACTAAATAAGTTTCAAGTTTCTGTTTCTTTCATTTGTATTGTAGATATCAAAAGAGTACATTTATAATATAGTTGGATGCAATGGTAAGCAAGTTACATAATTATTAGGAGAATCTCATAGTCGTGATAATACTAGAGGAGTTAGTCTTACAGCAAAACATGTAAACATGTATGGATGGATATATATTGGTTAAAGACAAAAAAATAAATATCAATGTATACGTACTTTAAAATATGTCTACATATGGCAAATTTAAACATATATAAATTAACTAGTATAAGTTTATAAAACTTGCTATACATCTATAATTTTATTTAGGCTTAATTATATGTTTGGTCCCTTAAATCTTTCTTTTAGGTCACAATTTGGTCCTTTATTTTATTTTCATGTCAAAATGGTTCTCGATTTTGTCAATATTACCCAATTTTAGTCCTTTCTCTCAATCGCCAGTTGCTAATGGTGTTAAACTTACATTATGTGGCTAACGGAGTAGTGACATGGCTTGTCCACATTTCCACCCTTCCACATTTGGATTCGACCGTTGCAGCTCTCTGGGGTCATCTTCCCTAATTTAAGGTGCTAGGGTTTCATGTGCACCTTATTTCTTCCCCAAATCTTCTTTCGCTCCACGATGTCTCCAATTAATGGTTCTTTTTGTAGTTCTGGGGCTAAATCTTGCAAGAAGCACGACACAACCACCAATTCCTATGCTTCCAGTGGCGGTGGCAGTTGTAAACGATGGGTCCCAATTTGCATTTGTGAGGATAATTGTGTGCTTTGAACTACATGGACAGAGAGAAACCCTGGAAGGAAATTTTGGGGATGTAGGAATTACAAGGTAAATCTTTGAAGTCTGAAAGTTCCGAACTTGGATGCAAGTTTTCTAATGCAATCTTGTCAATTTTTACAGAAGAGGACTAATGGTTATGACAAAGGGTGCATTTTATTTGAATGGTATCATGAAGAAGAACAAGCATATGAAAGGGACCTACTCATCGTTAGACAAAGGAGGAAGATCTTAAATCTTCAGCAATCATTGAAGTCTAGCAGAAGATGGTTGAAGATGTCCATTATTAGTAGCTGTTTATTTCTTGGGATTAATGTCATACTTATCACATTGTTATGGTCATTAGGAAGGGATGGACAATTCAATGATATGTATTAATTTGAAGCAGTTTGTTCAATTTTATTATTTTGTATTGAAAATGGATCTTGATGTATTTCAGTTGAAGTATTTCAGTGTGTTAGGTTTATTTGATGTATGGCAGTTATATGTATTTGCCTTGAGTTGATATGTAATTTCATTTCAGAAAGTTAACGATAATGCGAAGATGGTTCAATTCAGTTGAATGTACTTTACTTGACAACGTCCAAAATAAGAGATTGAGTGGCAAAGAGTTCAAAATGACCAAACAAATAGCGAACATTTCATAATTTGTTGTCAGTACATCAAAATGAGTTATGGATAACAATCCTCCACTTCCATAACAAAATAAAGACAACTAAAGATAAAAGGTCTTATGTTCCAAAGAAAAATACAACATCCAACAAAGTACACCAACATGTATAATACATTCAAAATATCAATCAGTTCCAGGGCGAAACAAGACAACTAAATCTTCCATGGCTTTAGCCTCCTTTTGGTTTGTAGCTTTGGCCTCAGAACAGTTGGTGGTGGTGTTGCAGCAGGTGGTCGTGGTGTTGATTTGGTGATGGTGTAGCAGTTGGTTGGTTCCTCTTTTTCTCTTCTTGCTAGCATTTCGCTAAGATGATGCAGTGGTGCCTTGAGTTGCAGGTTGGCTTGTTGCAGCTGGTGCCTGGGTTGCTGTATCATTAGTGGGTTGGCTTGCAGGTTCTTGCTGAGGTTGGGTTGGTGCAGGCTCTTTGCAGGTGCTCTTGTTGTGCCATATTGCTAGCACCTATCGCACCTTGGCATGTAGTCAGTTCTTCTCAGTTGTGTGTCATTCTCTTTTAATTCTCTTGCCTTTATATTTCTTCTCTTTATTGGCCTTCTTGGATGCCTTTTGATTGGAGGTGGCTTCAGATCATTGTACTCAGTCCTTGGTCACAAGTGTTCTCCATTGGCAGGGTAGACTAATGGTTGATAGCATGCTTCATATGTTGCCTTTTTATAGTAGTCCAGGATATAGTTTTCCATAGTTAGGTTCACGAATCTGATACAGCAAGGAATACTTGTCAACATCCACTTCCTACAACTGCACTCTTTGATCACTGATGAATATGTATGCATTGCAAACTCTGCATCCACCAAGGTCATTGACAAGTAGGTCTAAGAACCATGATCGGGAATCCTTGGCCTCACCCTCAACCACAACAATGGCAATTAGCAGCATTTGATCATTAAGATATCCTCCAATGGCTGCCAGATGTTGACCACCATAATATCCTTTTAAAATACACCCATCTAGTCCTATGATGGGCTTGTATTTCAAAAAAAAATGTCTTTGCATGCCTTGTAGCATATGTACATCCTCCAGAACCTGGGACTAAGGCTCCTTCCTGGGTGCTCCAAATCTTCTTCATCATCTTCGAATGGCTGGGCTGTAATCTTCATAGTGGAACCAGGGTTTGTCCTCGGCAACTTAGCAACATAGTCATAGAACCTTGTGTACTGCTCCCTAAATGATCCATCCACCAAATCCATGGCAGGAGTCTTTGCTCTATGGGCCTTGGACTTTGTTATCCATGCATTCCATTTTTTTCCGAACCTTCTTCCTAATGTCATGCAACTTTATCTTTGGGTTTTCCCTCACACTTGTGTGCAGTTTCTTGCTCAACAACTGCACTCTAAACTCTCTACTTCAACTATGCTTATCCACAATCTTCTTTAACTTCCACGTGTACTCATTGGGTAACTTGGCACAGTATGTTAGCCATTCACATCCATCTTTGCATTTCACCCTCATCCTTGTCTTGTCATTTTTCTTAATCTTTAAGCCCCTGCCTAAGTGAACAACATAAGTGGTGATGACATCCCTAAAAGACTATTTCGAAACAAAGTAGGTTCGAAGATCCCACTTGTAGTCTGCCATGTTCTTTGGTATCCCAAATGTAGGAAACTTAATTAGATCTTGGACCCAAATCATCATCCTCACTATCACCCCCACTCTCCAACTCCTTAGAGTTTTAGTCATTATCACTTAGGCCTTTATCCCTGATGTCCTTCTTTTGATCAGCCTTAACACTTTCACCCTTATGCAGGTCATCATCTTCTGACCCTTCCAGCTCACGGATACCTCATGCTTAGGACCTTTATTGATAGGATGAGCCTTTTTTGATCTTCCTCTCTTTTTTGCAAGAGCAGTGCCTACAAGTTTTTCTACCCTCACTCTATTTTTCTTGGCAGATCTTGTAGTAGGACCACTGCACTGTTTCTCTTCAGCAACAACATTTGCTTCCTCAAAATGGTCTTCACCATTGTCTTCCTCCTCTGAATAATCAAAGCGGATGTCCATGGCACTATTATCACTATTATGTCCATTCAATGATGCATCATCATCCTCAACAGCATAATGTGTCCCATCCTCCTCGGGAACATCCTGACCCTCATGCTCTTGTACATTGGGCTCAACATCATGTGTCTCATGCTCTTGTTCATCCACCACAACTTCATCCACAATAGCCCCATGACCAAGCCCATCAACATTCTCACCCATTTCTCCATGACCAAGCCCCGCTTTAGGTTGACAAGGACGAGGAGTGATCGTCGGTGCATGAGGCACGGATAAGGAGCGGCTCCTAGCAGTCTTCTAGGCAAAGAGATACATGAATGGACCGAATTCACATCGGAATAAGATGGATCCTGAGACTGTGCAGGTATGAGACTGCATAATTAAGGAAGGCTTAAAGGAATTGATTGGTACTACCTATTACGACAAGATGCATCTTCTTTTCGGGAGCCTAGAACATAAGAACTCCATAGTTAAGCGTCCTTGACTTGGAGCACTTGTGAGATGGGTGACCTTTTGGGAAGTTTCCTAGAAAGCAAGTAAGTGAGGACAAAGCACGCTGAAAAGATCCGTGTTGATTTGTGAGGACAGTCGACAATCTTGAAAGCAGCTCGGAATGTTACAAATGGTATCAGAGGGGACCTCTCCCAGTACTATGTGGTTCAGGGACGAACCAAGCTGAACTGGTGAGCATGTAACTCCTGAAGCTGACGAAGGCGGGGAGTGATCGCCGGTACATGAGGCACAGACAAGGAGGGGCTCCTGGCAGGCTTCTAGGCAAAGGGATACATGAATGAACCAAATTCACACCGGAATAAGAGGGATCTTGAGATTGTGCAGGTATGTGACTGCATAGTTAAAGAATGCTTAAATGAATTGATTGGTACTACCTATTACAACAAGATGCATCTTCTTTTCGGGAGCCCGAAACATAAGAACTCCATAGTTTACGTGCTTGACTTGGAGCACTTGTGAGATGGGCGACCTTTTGGGAAGTTTCCCAGAAAGCGTGTGAGTGAGGACAAAGCACGTTTAAAAGACCCATGTTAGTTTCTGGTGACAGTTGGCAATCCTGAAAGCAGTTCGGACCGTCACAAATGATATTAGAGCGGACCTCTCCCAGTACGATGTGGTTCAGGGACGAACCAAGCTGAATTGGTGAGCATGTAACTCCTGAAGCTGACGAAGGCGGGGAGTGATTACCCTGGTAGGCTTTTAGGCAAATGGATACATGAATGAACCAAATTCACACCGGAATAAGAGGGATCCTGAGACTTTGAAGGTATGAGACTGCATAATTAAGGAAGGCTTAAAGGAATTGATTGATACTACCTATTACAACAAGATGCATCTTCTTTTCGGGAGCTCAGAACATAAGAACTCCATAGTTACACGTGCTTGACTTGGAACACTTGTGAGATGGGTGACCTTCTGGAAAGTTTTCCAAAAAGCGTTAAGTGAGAACAAAACACACTAAAAAGATCCGTGTTGGTTTGTGGGGACAATCAGCAATTATGAAAGCAGTCTGGGCCATTACAACAACACTTGCACCCATTTCTCCATGACCAACCCCAATAACACTCTTAGCCATTTGTTCAAGACCAGTCCCACTAGTGTCATGCTCCACTCCATTAGCCTCAGCTGACTTGGGGCAATTGACACTATCCTGAGCAGGCCCACTTTCCTCAGTATGTCTTTCTTCTCCATCAGGTGGTCCACTTACTATTGTAGGTTGGGGCAGTGGGTGTAAAACAAACATGTGCACCCTCCCATGTTTTTGTGCTAACTTGGTCATTTCCATAACACCTTTGTCATCAAATAGCAACTGCAAACCCTCTTCTAACTCCTCAGCAACATCATTGTACCACACCTCATCATCTCTTTCAAGATTCCTAGTATATCCCAGTAGCTCCACCTATCTGGATCACACTTCCAAGTAGAAACAAACCCTAGGTAATCCCTTTATCCCAATTAACAAAGTGGCCCTATGGTTAACTACAACCTCAAAAAACTCATCCATGGTCCTATTAAACAATAAACACAAAAAAAAAAAAAAGCAGAAACAAATTAAAGAACATACCTTCAACAATAAATAGCAGATAAAGTCAAAGTGAAAACAACACAAATCATAAAAAGTCAAACATTAGCCAAAACAGTGTCAAATAAGACAAACACAAGTAATAAACAATGACAAATCATTGAACCCATCTTTGCCAAAACCCAATACGAAAACATGGAAAAGAACGACATACTTGTTGATTTGTTGGTTAGAAATAGCTTCAATAACCTTCTTCAAACCCAGAAACGCAGCAAACCCGAAGCCCTCCAAGCTCTAACCCTTGTTCTCTGCTAGCAACGTTTCTTTTGCACTATACTTGTTTTCTTTCCAAAAGAAGCATACGTAATGCACGAGACTCTTCATTTCTCAGAGGGGTCAAAACGACGTCGTATTACACGGTACGAACCTACATCGTTTTGAGATGGGAATGGCCACCTATGCAAGTTAACGTGTCGTTTATTCACAACAGATCCATGTCAGTGTTGTTCGTTAGTGGAGTTAACGGGCTTGATAGAAAGGACTAAAACAAAATAGTATTGACAAAATCGAGGACCATTTTGACATGAAAATAAAATAATGGAACAAATTGAGACCTTAAAAAAGATACGGGACCAAATATGTAATTAAACCTTTTATTTTTTTAGAACGATTAATTCCCTGTGATAAGTTGAGAAGGCACACACTTAAACATAATATAGATAAAATATTGTAAAATAACATGTGCCAAATTAATACATATTGTGATATTATATGTATGTTTTAAATTAATAAGATAGACAATAATTAATTTGATTATTTGGAAAAAAGAGAGTCTAATATGCTACTTATATGATAATTATTTATCTAGAATGAGAGGTTCTGTTCTTTCTTCGATCAGTGTATCCGCCCTTTGCTATGTCTGAAATTTGTTTGTAATCTCTAGCTTTGCTTTGTATGATTTTTTTGTATATGAGTTGGAGTATCCCTTGCATTCCCTAATTTTTTTTTTCTTTTCTCATCAATTTTTTTTCCTGTTAACTTAAAGTACACTATATGCATAAAGAAAATATCTCAAGAGTAAAGAGAGATATAAGAAAGGGGATCCACTTACTCCAAGAGTAACTTTACAAGAGTTACTCTTAATCTTATCCATCTATTTATTCTAATCCAATGGATCTATATTAATTCATTAAAGAAGCTACATGACCTTTGTTGGATTAGAATAAATGGATGGATGAGATTGAAAGTAATTCTCTTAAAGTTACTCTTAAAGTAAGTAGATCCCCTCTCGAGATATAATAATTAAACATATATTGGATTCACAAAAGCAAGATATGAATTGAACTTGAGTAGTATATATTATCTATATTTAGAATGAGTTTTATATTTTTAGTTATAAAACATTAAAGACGTGAAAGTGACAAGAAATAAGTAAATTAAAGTAGAGGCAAAACGAAACGGCCACAATAAAATTTAAATCCAGAATGAAGTAATTTTCAAAGGGATTTATTGCTCATTAAAATAACATTACAGGAAATTTGTGTTTCCGTAATAGTCAAAATCTGTCATTATACGTTTAAAATCCGTAGATATATATAAAGTTTACATTCACCTACGATTGATCCATCCGTTTATTATGAGTGACGAATACCAATGACAATTGATTGTTATTATAGCGGCTTTACCTACGGTTCACATATCGTTACCTACAATTACATTTGACTGTCATTAGGTTTTACATATGTTCCACCTATTTTTACCTAAGATTTGACCAACACTAATATTTATACCTACAAACAACTATCACTAAAAGTGTTTGTAGATGTATAAAAAATTTCTTGTAGTATAAGGATCTTGGAATAGGATTTTGTTCTTTTTTTTTTTTTTTTGTTAGTATGAATTGTGGATGGAGATGGGTAACCAATTAACAATGCATAGCTTTTCCATTCACTTGCTGGTGCCAATCCTGTGCATAGAAAGATGAGCAAGAGGGCTTATTCTTCATTTGGTTGTGGAATATAATGTGAGAAAATTTTAGACAAAGACTACTGGAATATAAGAGAAAAAAATATTTGGGGGTTATATATGTATCCTTTCTATTTTGTGTATAATTTGTAGATGAGTTGGGGTGGTAAACAACTTTGACTCTTTATAACCCGAAGCGGGCTCAAATTTTAGGAAAATAATTATTTTGAAGAGACTACATAACTTTTGTACTTTTATATAAAGTCAAATAAAAATTAGTTTTATAGACGATTTAAATTAGCTGAACATGTGGTGATATATATCTCGTGGTAAAAAGAAACACTTAAAACTTCATCTCACCGAAGCCGGTTTTGAAAAAAACCTAAAAATGTTCTCCACACTTTTATGATTAAAGCCCAAAAGTAAAAAGTGTATTAATGCCTTCAACGTTTTCACTTGTATATTCAGTGTTTAGCAACTATTTGCAAAACTGAGTTTTGATTAATTGAATTTTGAATCTGGATTGATTAAAATTAAGTTTGTAATAACCTATTTATGTTAAAAGTAATTTTGATAGAATGAATGTTGTTTGGATTTGTTTGGATTCAAATTGACTTTTAAATGTGTAGTTATCAAATTGTCTTTCAATCTTATTTTATCATTTATATATGTCTACATTAAAATTAGAGTAAATATTCAGTTTGGTCCCTGAAATTGTAGGGTCGTATCAACTTAGTCCTCCATATTATCAATATTTCAAAATGATCCTTGAAATTACAAAATGTAGCAAATGCATACATTATTCATTTAGTTTCAAATGCATCCCTGACATTACCAACTTGATGTCATTATGCATGCAAATACCAACGACATCATTAATTGTAATTTTCAGGGATGCATTTGATACGACCCTACAATTTCAGGGACTAAATTAAGTATTTACTCTTAAAATTAAAGTATGAGAGTTCATTAATTTTTTAAAGATAATATGATAAAAGTAGTATTTGAAAACCTAAACTAAGTTTTAACAAACGGAAAGGTAGCAATGTTTCACTTCTTCTTCAACCAAAGTTGGAAGCCCAAACCCAGTTATCTCTAACAGAATATGTTGAAAAAGTTTAAAACTGAGTTTGGAGCCTCCAAACTCTAAACACGGTTTTGGTGGTGACAAACGGTACGCCAAACATGTTCCTCCTTCCTTACCAATCCATAACAAAAAAGCCCTATTTGTGCTTCTAATTTTGTGTTTTTAACAAATCAGAAGAAAAAAAGAGGAATTCCACATGAACTTATATAGTGACCTTCTAATTTCCTACTTATATAAACGTTAGAAATTCGGTTTTACGCCGCTGCTTAAATGATAAGTTAAGTTTACAGTTAATTTTGTTGAGAATAGGTTCAAGAGTAATTAACATGGCTGAATGCACAAATGGGCTTTCTTCCGAAGCCTTCATGATTATCGCATTCAATTCTTATTCGTTGAAAAGGTACGATGCCATGCGAAGGGCATATAACCTTATCTGATCAAGCATGCATATTAAATAATGGTTCTTTTTTTTTTTTTTTTGATGAATAAAAAAAATAGTTAAAATTCAAGAATATAAATTAATTTGACATTTTCCTTGTTTTTTGATTTTTTTTATTACATAAAAATAGCTAATTAGCATTTAATAGGATTAGTGAAACTAATTTATATAGAAAATCAAATAATTAAGCTTGCCCGGGACTTTAAAATGAGGTCCGAAATCGCAATTGTGGTCGCGACATTGTAATTTTGATAGTTTATGAAACTGCATGAATCGCGATGGGAATTACGGTCACATCAATTATATTTTCCTTCAATTTTCCACAATAATAAAAAGCGTTGCGACCATAACGACGAACACGACCACAATTTAAAACCTATAGCTTGTGACTTTCATGATAAGGACTGTTACCAACTTACGCTTTATCCTCTTCATGTAATGTACAAATTCATAATTCTGCATCTTAATTATGTGACTTAAGTAGGTTACATAGCTCCTGACTGTTACATAATATGTTGGAGCCTGGCCCCTACTTTGTTGAAATGTCATGTCCTTTAAATCGCCCTCTAGATTGGCGCTCTTTTCTTGGTACCACATTGCTTTTTATGAACTATCAACTTCATATGCTTGTTAGTGGTGTCATCTTCATAGCTATCTTCCTCACTCACTGCCATCATGTTCAATCAAGACTTTCAAGACAAAAATAAAAGTAGTCACACCTTAATTGAATATTTTGCATAGAATTTTTGTATTCACAGTAATTCACCATCTTAAAGACCTAACTTTGAAGTGTGATCCAATAGCTTTAAATTAGGTTTCAATTTCTTTATATGCTACTTAATTACCTGTCATAACAAAATTAGTAATATGTCATTACTCATTAACAATTTGCTAAATTAAGCAACAGATGAAAGGCAAGGCATGTGCAAAGAGTTGCATATAGTGGTGTAATATATACGTATAATATGATAGAAATTCCTTGCAGCTTAATTTGATGTATTGCATATATATACTATGGTTGGACCATCATTCAAAGTATTTGATATTTCCTCTCAGCTTCACTGATTTTAACTTGGTGGGGGCGAGCCCTCTACCGCATCAGGAATGCTTCTTAGTCAAAATAGATTGATTACTAAGCTAAGGGAACAACATTATGTGATTGAAAGTGGTACATATTGTGTAGTCTTTTTCAGATTCTATCGATAAGTATCCTTGTTCCTTCTAGATTGATGGTCTGATGCTCTTCTTGTTTAATTTCGTCTAGTTTGCTTTACCCATGCTTGTTTAATGTTATATATGTAATCTGCTCTTAAATCGGTTGTGGTTGCGTTCCGTTTTTAGTCATTGTGGAAAATTGAAGGAAAATGTGGCCGATACAACCATAATTTCAGTCGCGATGCGGTTTCAGAAATTACCAAAACCATCATGTCGTGGTCACAATTGCGGTTTTGGACCTTATTTGAAAACCATACCTCCAGTAATACCCAATATTAACGTGAAGGTGTGTGTGTATGACTGTGGACATGTCTTGTTCTTCACCTCCTAATCCGACTAGTAAAATTAAACTGTTAAGTAAAAATGAAACTCTGAAACTAGATTTGACAGATGTTTAAATCATAAAGTGGCATTGCAAGTCAAACTAGGAAGGGAAAGCAAGCGCATAAATGGTCATTATATTCGGTGCTAAATGTCATATGACAGTTTATACAAGTCCTACTTAACATCACGAAAGGAATGTGATTGTAAGTGTAGCTTGGCATCTCAATTTTTTTTTCAAGAGGTCTGAATAAAGAGGGAACAATAAAAAAAAAGAAGAAGCAAATGGGTGTCACAAGCAAGCATTCTTACAATCGTAAGAAAGCACTACTGAGCCGTAGTGACTGAAACATTCTCATTCCTCTCTAAGTTGACCCCTTGGCATTATGATTTATAATGGATTTCCATCATAGTGACAGATTGAAGATTTGGCTTTGTATTCATATTAGAGTTGGAGTTTATTTGTCATCAAAAGCAATAAGAATGTAGCCAAAAAAAAAAAAAAAACATTGAAAAAGTTGTGATGAGTATTACTCTTTGAGATAATAAAGTCATTATATAGGGTAACATGATATTATAGCTTGTATAACCAAATAATGGTCTAGAGTTTAATCCTTGTAACCTCCATTGTTTTATAGCACATGCTAAACATGAATTTGTACATTATCTATGCTGTAAGTCTAAGAAACTCTTGTATTGGGGGGTGTATATTAAATATATAATAAAGTTATTCGTGTGTTTTTATGTAACAACATAAGCTTTTGGAAGAATTGGTTTATGAAAATTGCAAATACAGAACATTGATATCATTCACAACTTTGAACAATAATACACAAGAAGAAATGAACTACTTCACGAAATACTGTAATTTTTTGTTATTTATCAGAAGACCATCAACTTGTTGTCATTGGATTGCACAATTTGTTTGATTTATCTCTCCTTTTTTTGGTGATTGATTTATGTCTCCTTCTATATATATAAGCTGCGCCTTATATCAATTGATAGATTTGAGTTACCTAGCAGCATGGGCGTCGTCATGAATAGTCAAAACAAAATGGTGGAAGATGCATCTACCTAAAACTATCCACCGTTGATATATTAAAGAAAATATGTAGTGAAGATGCTTTATTGTTAATGTAAAAATTGGTCAAGTAGTAAAGGTAAAACTGTGGTCTTAGGAAATTTTCATTGACTAATTGGAAAGTCTTGAGTGTCCCACATTGGATAGTGATATGGTTTGAATAGTGGTTATAGGTAGGGGGCAACCCTCACCCTATGAGCTAGCTTTTGGGGTTGAGTTAGGTCAAAACCCAAATTTTAAGATGGTTGAGAGTCCCACATTGAATAGTGATATGGCCTGAACAGTGATCATAAGTGAGGGGCAACCCTCATCCTATGAGCTAATTTTTGGGGTTAAGTTAGACCAAACCCAAATTCTAAGAGAAGGGACCACATTCTGCAACCAATTAAGTATAGAAACTTAGCTACTACCAAATAGCTGCCAAAGATCTAAATCAGGTTGTCAACAATTATACATCTCAAATTGGCTCCTCTTCCCCAAATCTTGATTCTTAAGAGTTATTGTGCTTGCTGGGGTTTCACATTTGCACTAAAGATGGGGTCTCAATGAGGCCGCAGTGAAGCACTTTGGTCAGCATCAATTAAGCAAGATAGAGGTTCTTGGACATAGGCTGGAAGTTGCTGATTTTGGGGTGGTAGTTCTTGGCTTTTAAAGATGGATGGATTAATAAGGGTTTGGAATATAATGTTTGTATTTTTTCTGTTTGTACTTGGTTGTGAATTGTGTAGAGGGATACTATATTGGATCATGATATCTCAAGATAATCTGTAATTAGTTGTATTCAAATATTTTCCATATCATATTTATTGTACCTGATTTGTATCCTTATTAATAGGGTAGAATTATTCCTCATATCCCTTGATATCAGTCATTACTTTATGTCTATGATATCAAATCTCCTATATATGTACATTTGTATCGACACTGTCAATATATACAAAAACATATTCTCTCATGTTCCTATATACTAAAGGTAGAGGGGTTTAATGTAAAAATTTCTTCAGACACAGCTATGTTTATACACGATTGTGCCTTATTTCTTAAAAATAAGAATTTTCAAACTCAGGACTATTCTATACACAACAGGGTCTTGCCTTATTTGCCTAAAAAAGTGGAATTTTGCTTACTAATTAGAAATAAGGTTTTAAATTACAGTTGCAGTCGTGATTACGTTACGTTTACTGTTAATACGAACAATCGCGGAAAAATACGGCTAATATGATCACAATTACGGTCGTGATGTGATTGCAGAGACTACCAAATCACAACGTTACAGCTTTAATTACAATTGCGGGCCTCGTTTAAAAACTTTGGGACTTGGAAAATTATGAGTATTATAGTCACACCATACCTTATGAGTAAGCAGCATGAGGTCCTTGAAGAGATACAAGTAGGCACCTCCTGTAAGGAAACAGGATACTCATTGAATTCATTGTCCCTTCAAGTCAAGGGAGGGCTAGATTGGTAACGTGGGATCAAGTGCAGAACTGTTGATGAATTTGTAAACATTTTAACCCAGACACAAATTGAAATCAAAATCATCAAGATAGATTTGTCGGTGACAAATGCATCTTATCATGCCTTTGATTATGAGTTATATGACCACAAGAAACTACAAGAAGAAAAGAGTGCCACACACTCCAGCCCCATTGGATTTCCAGAAAATCTACGTATTCATAATTGGTTGACTTAACTTTTCTTATTTTTATTTTTTTTCAAAATTACTCAAACCCAAAATATGAGGACGACATTCATGCAAGCAATCTGGAAAGTTCTTTCGGCGACCCTATATTTTTACACCACGAGCACTGTACTTCATGGTTTACTACTCATGGGTTATAGGATAGGGTAGCAATAGCATATCAATGTTGCAATCATAGCAATTTATATGGGACCAAAATCTCTCGCACTAGCTAGTCAAGTGTAACTACAGTTGACCTGCAAAGATTCGTTTTTAGTTTTCCTGACCAGAAAATATTACCAAGTTTGTCTTTTTTTGTTCCTTTCTCCAATTTTCTTTTAGCTATTGCATATGAGAGTTTCTCATACGTTCTTAGGATGCAAAAAAAATTAAGTTAAAGTTTATTATCTTTAAATTTTTATTTTTTTTAAAATATACAAATTCTTTAATTGGATATCCCAAAATAAAATATTATTCTTTTTTTATCCCAGAATAAAAATACTATGTCCGCCCTAAGATGTTTTGGAAATTTTACCA